>JAPYZM010000057.1:0-122280 GCA_030522845.1 Psyttalia concolor | reverse complement strand
TTTTTTTTTTTTTTTTACGGAGGGGAATGATATTGATAGGAATGCGTGGCTTTTGTGGATTTTTTTTCAAACGGTAGAATGATGAATGGCTGTTTTTTTGCGTGAGTTTTGATCGATTGGAGAGGGCTAGAAAGCTGGGGATGCCTGGGGTTCTTTCCTCTTGTGATTCAAGTGGTTTTTTTTTAAATTTTGCTCTTGAGAAATTTGAAGCTGTAAATTACTGCTTGATCGAAGTAAAGTCATGCGTGCGACTTACAGGGAGGCGGTGAGCGGGCTTCGACTCTACGGGATCTGGAATAAATTCCTTCCCACCGGCCAAAAAACCATAATGACCCCGTAATCGAATGAACATCGTCGGCAGGCATGCGTCACCCGCGTTAACGACACAAGAGTGATCATCCGGAAGTGACTACGTGGGTAGTTTGCAATCCGGTTCCACCCGGTATTCCATTCTCACACCTCTAACCTCCAAAGCCCAGTCCACATCTATCCACCAACTGCCGACCAAAATCTGGCCACGTGCCAATACCTCTCGATCACTCGCATAGTGCGCACGTGTGCAACAGAAAATCCCCGGCAGTTCCGTTTGTTCCTGCTCTACCATAATCCCGCACACTACCCTCCACCCCTACCTCTCGCCCCTTTCAGCCGTGCACCTCCGCCGTATCGCGGAATAATTTGACACCGAAAATTAGTGATCGGTTTGTCGCACGACCCGGCCTCCCCCTGCTGCTCTACCAGGCCCATTACCTCATTCCATTTCAAGCGGGATAAACTGCTGGTGGGGGGTATAAATCACTCATTGAAATGGAATTGTATTTCGCCGGCATATTCCATAGTCCCACAATGAATGATACCGAGTTCAACGATTATTGAAATACCAGTGTCACATTGCACAATCCCTTCGGTATGTTAAAGCATCATTGCATGGGGCTATGCTATATGCGTATAGGCGTTTGCTCTGGCGATTATTGACTGAACTTTAACAATGCTGTAGGTAATTTTAATTGAATCATTCGGTGATTTAGTATTTCCAAAGAATTTCGAGTTAAACGAGAGCGGAATAATCCAAATCACGCAGATGATGCGTTTTACATTACGCGGAGAGAAATATTCACTTGTGATACGACACGAGCTGCAGTACTATTGGATATTTCCCGATAGATTCATACCCAATAATTGAGGGAGTAATTTTTTTTTTTTTTTCAATATATCACCGGAATTTTTTCGTCAGTTTGCCGCATGCATTTAGCAACATAAAAAATTGATTACAGAGTCTCCCGCTTATGCAATCATGCGCTTTAAATTTGTTCATAAATTCCTCTGAAATCATTGACCTGTAAATTCAAATACAATACCATAAACTTCCGCTGCAGTCTCTCTTTCAGTTCCAATGATTTCCATATCTATCCGCATCAAAGAGAGTCACAGACGGAAAAATTTCATTGCAAAAACCTGGCATTTTTCCTGAGAAAATTTTATTAAAATCCTATTGGTATTCTAGTTTAAAAATGCACATCTATTGAGTACAAATTGACCAAAACAATTCCCCAGACTGATATTGTTATACAAAAATTCTTAGCCGTTATTTTTTTTTGCGTGATTTTCCAGTGAAATTTTTTCATGCACACATTCTCATCTCCACAATCTCCACCATCTCCAGCTTTATAACTCAAACATATAAACCCAGACGCTGCACTCTTAATGATTTAAAAAATATATACAATCCCATTTGAATGCAATCCCCAAAGGAAAATAACTAAACATATCAACGATCTCGCAACCCAACAGCGTTTGTTGGTTTTGCATCGCGGCATTACCACAGCACGAGAGTACACTCAAAACACAGCTAGACGCCTTTGACCATATTACCTTCCGCGGTGTGTGATATACGAAGTGCATCCAAATGTCGCTCCCATGAATATAAACCCCTGCCGCTCTCCTCCGGCCCCCCCTTGTTTGTGGACCTATTTTCATCACAACAAGATACTCAGTTTCAGTAGCACCGGGTGAAAGCAAATACACGGGGTTTATATTTTTTTTTAGTACCTGGAGATGCTTTTACTCGTGCGTACAAGAAACATTTCGTGAAAATCACAATTGAGAATTGTCGGGCCATATACAAATGCCGAGTGTCTATTAGTTTTGTTTCCCGTTTTTTTTTTTGCTTTCTTCTCACTCTTTCTGTTGCTCTTTTCCGTTCTGTTTGACGATAAGTGGAGTCCCTGGGGTGGAAAATGCCAAGCTATGATAAAGGAAAAAAAAAAATCATAATAATAATGAAAGAATTTGCCGGTTCTTCTTGAATCTGCGTAATGACGGTAATGACGCTGTTATGTTCATCTATAGGGATATTACATTATTGCAAAAAAATGTGCATACCAAAATTGTTGGGTTATTTGCATAAGTTTAATGCATCCGGAGGAGGCTCTTAGTTTTAAAATACTGCAGTTCAAGGTTTTTATTGTACGCTGCAGTGAACTAAAATTATTCTGTATTTTTTCTGGCGTAAATTGGAGGAGGGATAAAAGAAGATGGGAATAATAGATTTTGCGTAATACAAATTTTATAATATTGGAGAGTTAAAGCAAAAGAGGTTTGCCTTTGAATCTAGGGAGTTATTATAAATTTTAAAATATGAGGAAAATTAGTTTGGGTTTGCGAGGGGTCATTAACCTGATGAGGAAGTATAATAGTATAATTCCACCGCAGGATGATACATGGTGGCGGAAAAAGCAAGTCCTGCTTCTCGAAAATATGTAAAATTCAGGAGAATGGCTAAGTGGCTCGTTAGTTCAACCACTGGGAGATGCCATTTAACCCCAGTCGACATTTCTATCCTGTGAAAACAACATGAACAATTAAACTATGCAGTCTCCTCCTCTGGCAATGGGAATTCTGAAAATTAAATTCCATGGGTGAAAACAGAAAAAGGTAATGACAACACTTACCAATATTTTTGGTGGATTTAAAATCATTTCTTTCCTCCTTAGCGTTTGATCTAAGAAATATCTGGGGTTTAAACTCTGGAGTTATGCTAAAAATAGATTTGAAAAAACAATCGGAATTTCAATTTTTGAGATACGATTCATTCCCTTTTCGACGTCACATCTCTAAACACCTCCATCCTCTTCGTGCGCACGCAACGCTGCGTCCACAAATACCCCGAATTTTCTAATTAAATAATTGGTCATGCACGTCCCCGCAGAACCCCTAAAACCCCCCCTGTACACATCGCTGAATTCACTAATTGAATTTTCATCACACAAACCCATTCCCCTCTTCTCTTTATTCATTCATTTCTTTTAATATTTGCTTGAGAGTGCAGTCAGTCGTCCGCAAATAGACCGGGAATCGTCGAGCAGTGCCCTCTGTCGATAGCGTCCCCTCACCAATTCCCGCGCCTCCCTCTCTCTGTGCGGCCAAACCGCTCAAATAGTTCCAAACCTACACAAGTGTAAACATCATGATATAGTCCACCGAATGGGGCACGCAAACATCCACATACGGAGAATCCACCCAGCCATACATAAATTGGGGCAAGGGAACAAGCGGCAAACTCTGCATCCAACAAACGGTATGACAAACTTTGAACGTTGATGGACGAGTATATATTTGACAGAAGAGTAAGAGAAGCCAAAATAGTAACTGAAATCATTGTTTGATGATGGCGGGGGGAGACAGAGAGAGAGACAAAAAGATATATAGAGATAGAGAGATGACAAATAGCATTTGAAAAGTCAGAGGCCATTTTTCGGAGGGGCTACAGCGAAATAAAACTCTGTACATTCTTTTTCCTGGAGTTGGCAGTAATCAATACTGAAGATACGTCGAAATATACAGACATATTTGAGCGCAAATTAAGCTGAAATTTCAATATTTTTTAATATAAAGAAAAAATCAATAATTCTCTGATAATTTTATATTTCTTCAGTCTGCTATCCTACAGTTATGACAATTTATTCTTTGAGATAACGAATGGAAAAGCTGGCGAGAGAGGGCAGAGGGTTATGATCTACAGCCCGACATTCCGCGTTATTCCCCGAAATTATGAGTTTTATCTGTTTATTTATAAAGTAATGTCTGGTGGTGACTATTTTGTCCCTGGAGGCTGAATGCTGGGGAACGGTTGGGAGGCGATTGTCTAACGATGATAACACTGGTTACGGTGCCAAGCGCCCCAGCATACAAAATCGAGGTGATACCGAGAGGAAGATATCACAGGAGATTACACCGAGATTAATCGCTTAATTGTTATTCCCCGGGTACATTGTATGGGCTGGGAGTCCAGCGAGTTTTCGAGCGAAAGGATTAGATTGAGTTTGGAAGGAGGGGGAGGAATCAATAAAAAATTGTTGTCTACCGCGAGATTATCGGGCCCAAGGTAATTAGGGAATAACCTCCAGTATCGCCGAAACTGCTGAAATGGACAAATAAATTATTAGAGGGAGGATTGCATCGAGATAAAGTCCGTTTGTTAGTCGATCAAAAACAAATAATTTTTAAATGCCGTTGATTAATTAATTAATGGAACTGAGCTATAATTTCCAATGGGAAATCAATCAGCAGGATTAACTCGCAATGCAATTAATTTACAAATGTAAAATTATCCACGATCAGATTATGACTCTAACTTTCGCTACTATCATCCACCCGCTTCTGACAGTGTCACTCGATTAATTTTCCTACGAATTGCCGTGATATCGACAAGCCGAGCAATTAATCTACGTCATCCGCTCGACGTCTAACGAGCAAAGCGTGATTCAAGAGACAAATCGAATGCTGACTTCATTTTCCCTTCACCTGCTACCCCAACTCCCCTAACTCCCCTAACTCCCCTAACTCCCCGCGGGGCTTTCGTCAGTTTATCCTCTTGCACAAATGAGCTTTTTTAGATTTTTTTAGAGGGCTATTTCGCCGACATTATTGATGATGATTGACGATGTCGGTGGAAAAAAAGAGTGATCGGGCTGACCCGCGACTTACCTCCATCACTAGCACTTTGTTAATTCTAGGAAAAAGGTAAATGGGTATTTCTTCTTGAAAAAAAATAACACTTGATGTCCGGAGACAAAAAATTATCTGTTCTTGTCATGGTATGGCACACCGGTACAGTGCGGGCTTGGTACAAAAAATTAAAAGATTCAATCAATCATTGATAATGAATCACTTGAACAATTCATATCGAACATTGTATGGCATAATTGTACAGTAAAATTTTGAATTCAAATTTAAATCTTCGATTCATTCGCAACCAACAATTTTCAGAGAGTTCTGTATCAATGAATTAAGCGTAAACTCAATGAATAAACAAATTCAACAAAGCTTAATTAGGTCCCATAATTGATTGCAATTTATTCACACATGAATTTCACCGGTAAATAAATTTTCGTAAATAATACGCAAAATGGAGGTATGTACACTAATTTTCCGACATTGAGTTATGAAAATTCATGCAATATTTAATTACAACTCATAATTGATGAATATACTCAATGTATGTATTTGAATCCGAGGATTGAATTCGTTACATACGATCAACTAATTTTACCTTACGTTTAAACCGAAATCAGGATATTAAATTCGTCAATAGCAACATTGAAAGCTGCCTCCCCTTGCCTCCCCCTGCCTCCCCCTGTTCCCATTCCCGATTAGCATCCGCTCTCTCTCTCTCTCTCTCTCTCTCTCTCTCTGGCTTGAATTGAATCGTGAGTTTAATATTGCCATGAGACAGTTGTAAACATTTCGATATTCATCCAATTTTCCCTGGGATTGAAAATGGTAAATTCGAGTAAAAATTATTTAATGTTTAATTACTTAACACAGAAAAATGATTTATTTGAATCAAATAAATATATTTAATCAAGTACTTCAAAATAAAAGCATTTTGCAATTTGAGAGAAAAATAAAATATTTGAAATTTAGTTGCAATTCAATACACGTTTTTTTTTATTATTAATACACTTTTATTTTAAATCAGTAGACCCTCTAGGCTACCAATTTGGACATAAAAAAAAAATCCTCCCTCTCACAACTATTTTTTTTTCCATTTTTTCATTGCTCCATCTGCGCGATCTGGGCGACTTCTCCTCTCAATAAGGAGATTCTAATTATCCCCTTGATTGCAATTTTAATTTCACTCTCGAGTGAAAAACAAAAATCTCTCGTCAAATAAGTAACATACCTCCACCCTCCCGGATACACAGAAGAAAACCACCGGTGGTTGCAAGGCTTTTGATGTAAAACGAGGTTCGAGTAAAACTAATTAACTCAGTTTCCTATCCTACCCCTCACCAACAGCCAGTACCTCAGCCAGTGAAGAATTAAAAAAAAAATTACACTTTGGCTACACCAAGTTCTGGGTAAGAGTGCTTCCCGAAGTTCTTTACTTATTGAGTTTCTTCTAGCATAAAGAATCTCACCCTCAGTTGGTGGGGTGGCACGGGGTTACCATGGGGCGGAATGAGGAGGAAAAGGGGTGGGGAGTGGGACGGAAAGGGTGAGACGTGAAATGAATTCCTCGTTCGAGGAACGTGATTCCAGAGTGAAAGCTAATTAGTTGCAGAATTATACTAAGAACTGGATGATCTTGTCGACCTGTAATTGCAATAGCCCCTTTGGAGCTCGAAAGGGTTCACTTCGGACTGATCTATGTGGAAAATGAAGAAAATTATTCGAGGATATTAATCTTGAGTCTGAAGGTGGTGGAGTAGGATGGAACTTTTCATCATTACTTATGCCCCATTCAACTTGTAGAGAATTTTTTTATATAATTCAGAGATATGAATGTCATCAATTCATTAATTCGGAATGAATCTTCCATTAAATTCAAGGAAACAATTTAATCCGTTACCCAAACGAAAAAAAAAAAATTTTAATTTCCCCGTACGTCTTGTCCCGCCTGAATTTTTTCACCCTTTACTTTCGCTATTTCTATCATAAAACGTGATTTTTTACCAAAGTCTTGCATATCACACTCAGATATGGAATATTGAATGAGAAGGAATCGTTGCTTTTCACACAGAGAGAACCCTTTGAAGGCTCTTCATCTCAATTTCTTTGCCCCACCCCCCATCCTCACCATCGCCCGCTAGCTCGCCCTGTTCACATAGAAAAATGTAATGAAGAAAATCCTTTGCTATGCATGAACTACAATATTAATTTTAATAGAACAAATTTCATTCTCATGCTCAAACGGAAATGAAAAGAAAAAAAAAATCGAGTAATAATGAATAGAAATGAATAGGTCCTCCTCCACACTCATTGCCTTCCTCTTTTTCAAGACCGGATTGAGTATTTGACAGCGATTTTTTCCATGACTAGAAATTCAATTGAACAAAAAGCCGAGAGAATGCGAAAAATGAGTAATAAACGAACGTCTCAAAAGGTCTTCTTTCATTGAACCAGAATCCAATGTACAGAGCATTTGAAGCGGTTTAACAACTACAAGTTGTGTCAGTGTATTTTTGACTTTCATTTACTCTGTCATTTCAATGAAATTCCCTATAAAACGGTATCGGTATCGATTTTAGTTTAAAATTCGAATTTCCATTTTAAATAAATTTCTTCTTCCCGACGGATTGACGTTTCATCAAATTGATGGAACGACGTTTCATACGATATTGCGAGTTGAAAAAAAGATAACAGTTGGGAGAGTTATTTTTATCCCTCGCGAAAAAGTGAGGGGAGCCATTTCCCCATGGATTTTACAACATATTGTGCGTAGCGACGGATTCCTAGTGGCTTTGATGGAATTTCTTTGAGAGTGGGGCCTCGGACTTCCATAATATTTTGGGCGGCGGTGAGGGGTGCGATGACGTGCCACAGCATTCAAATACCCTCGGGATACAAAGCGCGTTTGAAATGCCCTACAAATGGATTGATAAAAAATTGCGGGGCAAAAGAACTAGGGGAAAGGGATTAATGCCGCCTACATGAGGCACTTTACCATTAAATCACAGCGTAAATGTGTAATCGTGTTATTAGGATTTGATAGACTGTAACAGAGTGGCTTTCCCTGTTTTGATTTGGCAAATTTAGGGGCGAACTTGGTTAGACAATGCGGAATTAAAAACATAGAGAAGTAGCAAAAAAAATGATTTACGTAATTATTTCCTAATTTGGTCGAAAATGAGAAGCAAAAATGGAAATCGGGGGAGATAATGCTTAACTCGTTTTCCCCGCTTCGCTTCTGAATTTTTCACCAAATTTTTTTGTGCGCGTCAAGCGCGTCAAGTGCTCAGTATGCAGCAAGAGTTGGCCCCTGGAGTTCGTGACCAAGCGCAAGATGCTATTGTGAGACGATATCACTGTAGGTGATGACTACCTGAAATGACAGACTAGACGTCAGTCCTACCAATACCTTCAGCTATACTCAGTGAAGATGAAAGAGAAGGGTAAGAGAAGGGGGGAGGGAGGGGGGGGGGATGACACAGAGGAGAAATCCCAGTTAATTGAACGGCATGAAGCTATCAGGATGGCTGGGGAAAGCGTGATCGGTTTGGATTACAGGGCCAGGACTGTGAGGGTAGGAGGAGCAGGGAGTGTTCACTGTAACTGGTGTTACGTAGGTGTAGGCAACGTGATTACCCCAAGGGGCTTCTCGATTATTGCTGTACTGAATTAGAGTTGGTTTGATACCTAAGACTGGAGACGATTGTCCGAGAACCAATCCCCTTGTTTCACACTACTCATGCCGCTCACTAATGACCTCTTTGAAGTGACTTGGAGGATGCAGATGATGTTATGATCTTGAGAGAGGAGATTGTGGTAATGCGATTTGGTGGCGAGGAGGAGGATGTGCTTGAGAGCAGTGACCCCAGACCACAGGGATATTTAGAATTTTCAACCTCACTATCTTGAGTGCTACAATTTTCTTGGCAAGTAAAGTTAAATAAACTAAACGAATTTACCCCACGAAGAAGCATTGAGTCCCAGCTCAATATTATTTAACAAAACAGGTACTACATTCCAATTTCCCTCGCACAAATCACAAATGCATATTATTACTGAAAATAGCACAACACGAATCCATTGCTATCCATTATTCATGAAATACTACCAAATGATCATTTCCAAACAATGCCCAGGAACAAATCTCGTATTTCATGAGACCCACCGCAGATTCTCCTGTATTGAGTTTATCGACCGAAGCATGAAGGACAACAGAGAACGAACGAACCATTTTACATTACAAAATGGAAATGAAAACATTGTAGGAAAATAGTCCTTGGAAAATACAGGAATGAATTACAAATTTCCCAGAATTTGCAATATTTCACTGCAAACAGAATATCATGAACGAATCGTCGATAACAATAAATTCTTGTATGATTGTTCATGCATGAATGATATTTTTCAGAGGAGCAATTGTTGATAAACGTGAGTTTTTCATTTTCATGGCCACGGAAAATTTTGTAATTTTGCTCACGAACATTGGAACATACTAAATTAACTGTTAAGTTAAACCGGTTTTTAATACTCACTATTTCTCCTCATTTATTTATTTCCTGAGAATTTTCATCACCTCGGTTCGTCAAGCAGCTACTTTGTCAGCTCGTACCTCATTCCCTCTTCCTTTTTCACCTCACATTTCCCTTTTCCTCATTTCTTCAGTCTTCTTCGTGTACCTCCTTTTTTATTTTCCTCACATAACCAACGTGGGAGGAGGAGAAGGTTGCTTGTCGCTTGTGCCTTCTTGACTTGCCATAAATCAGGAAGACACGCCGGCACTTTCTCGCCACGAAATTGCCAACCCCCTTCTGCGTATCTCTTTTGCGAGTCACTCAGAGGGACCTCTAAGGTTGACTGCATGAGAAAATGCTCTCTCTTTTTAGTTATAGTGGGCTGAGAAGGAGCGGGAGAGGGATATAAAAGTTTACGCGTTCCTCTTGTCCGATCTGACATTTCCAAACGTCTATTGTATGAAAAATTGAGATCTAGCTGTTCTTTTTTTATGCGGGAAAATTTTGTGGGGAATGTTTTTGTCCAGAATTCGATAGGATATAAAAGCTATTGCTTGTCGCTTTCCGGTGGCATGTGTACGGAGAAATATTACATTAAAAATTAGAAAATAATCCAGAATGTATGAAGTTTTTCTCTAAAGTTGCTGGATTTCCAACTTATTGGCGAAATAATCGTCCTAAGAATCTCCATTCTCCATAGAACCGCCCCTTCCCTTAGTGTTCACAGCAACGAATGCAAACGGGGGCGGAAAAATTGTATAAAAGTTTACGCATTCCTCATGTCCGGTCTGACATTTACCAACGCCCATACTATCTATGAAAAATTGCTATGCTATTGACTCATGTTTCTTTATTCGTCCTCTGGGATTTTTTCTTTCATTTTTACAGTGAATTTTTTTATTTCCCTCCTGTTTTGAGACTTCCGGGTCTTTCCTCTGGTTCATCGCGTGCGAAACTCTTTATAATCTTTTTCTTAGAATAGGTAAATGGAAGGACTGTTGATAAAAACTTTGCAGTCTTAGATGGGTGAATATGCGGCATACCGGTTGGAGTTGGATGTTTTCAGTGTTTCTAAACTTTCGTATATTTTATTCGCGGTGATATTAAGAGTTTTTGTAGGCAGAATGTTGTGCCATCTGGCGATGTTCACCCGGAAAAACCGATTCCGGGGAGAAAGTCGAACTGACTTGAGAGAGTGGACTTTGAGATTATTATTGTGTAGTCTTTAAATCAATTTTAATCGTATATATTTGAATCGGTTGCATTTTCCGATTCTCCTCGCATGAAATTTTGCCAAAAAAAAAATTGCTCTCCCGTTATAAAATAGAGGTTACTCCGCGCTATGGACCACCTGGAGTGAATTTTTTTTTTCATTATCTACCAATTTTCGAAACCATGAAATAAAAAAAAATGCATCGGGGTTTGTAACTCACCCAGCGTAGTTGGATCGAGTGTCGGTGCAAGCCAAAAAAAAAGTCCTTTGGCTTGCGGCTAGCCCAGCAAACCGCAGCGCGACTGACCCCACCGATCACCCCCGATGGTTCTCCATCGAAAACTCTTGACCTCTCGATCTGTGTTCCCCCTCATTTTTCCCCCCTTCTCCTCCTTTTTCCCCCCTGTTTCTGGTTTGAAGAGCGCAAGAGAGAAAGCACGTGAACAAAGTTGGTGGAAACGTCGGGCGGACAGCGATCGAGTGGCGTTGAGGCTGGAACGAGGAAAGTGGAATTAGTGCCTCTAGGATGAGGCCGAAAGGAAAGAGACGGAAGAATTACCAGTTTCGTGCCAAGTGGAAATGGTGTCACTGTGGTCAGACGTGCGAGGAAAAAATATGTCAAGTGCTGGCTTATTCAGACCGAACAGTCCTCTCATTTTTTTAAATTCCTCTCGCAAAGTCCCATTCAAGCGTAAATGTTATTCCCTTTTTTTTTAACCCATTATTTGACTTTTATTTCAATTAATGGAGCCTTCAAATTTTTTTTTCACTTGGAGGTCGAATTACTTTTTTTTTTTTCATTGGGAATTTTTTACTTCATGACACCAAAAGCTAGTTAGTTGATCATTCAACACTTTTTTATTTAATTATTGAATTATCTCGACAATCGATAAAACTCATTATCGCGACAATTCAATTGTTGGTAATGTAACTTTTGTGAAATTATTGTCAATTGACATTTGATATATTGTCGAAAAGCCTGGGGAAAATTGGCTTCTACAAAAAATTAACAAAGAATTTCTCGCCGCGAACCTGGCGAAATCTCCTCGAAACATTTTTAGAAATAAAAGATTGCCTCTAAAAAAAAATGGAATTGTCCAAACGGAAAATGCAAAAAGTGTAGAATCACGCGTCAATCGGCACACACGCACGAATGGCGAAAGTGAGAAGAAGAGGAAAAATACTCGGACCAAATAAAGAATTTCCGCCTTCGGCTAATGGACATTTACCAAGAGCCTTCGCCCCATCAGAAAAAACTGCTCGGAGGGACGTGGTTTTATTCAACTGTTACGTTTGCCTCTATGTGCAGGTTTCTCGTGATACCCTCCACTCCCAGTGTCCACCCACTCCACCGCAAGTACCAATACACGGTCGTTCCAATAAAAAGGGACAAGCGCTGGGTGAATGGTATCGGTATACGTACGTGGAACGAATGCAATGTGTGGCATTCGAAACGTTCTCCCTTTTTCTCCCATCCTCACCCCCATTCGCAACTTCTCTTCTTGCCACACAACTATAACGTAACCCAGCCCCGGTTACGCGTTTTTTTTTTTCAGCGAAAAATACGAGACTGAAACGTACACACACATGCCACTCAACATTTTTACCCTCGCAACCGCTGGTGAGGGATTTTTATTTTCTTTTCATTTCAGTTTGTCGAGGGTTTATGCTTGAATGCATCAAAAGAGCGGAATTTTTTGGATGGGAGCTTGTGGGGAAGGAAATTATGATAATTGTTCGAATAGGGATGAACTGATTTATTGGTAAATGCAGTGGAGAGGGTCGTCGATTGATTTTATAGGGACTCGAAGTATTTTTAAAAGATTTTTTGCCGAGTAAATCGAATTGTAACGTGGAAAGTCAGCGGGAATTTGATTTGTTCATACGTGTTTAATTCGAGGTGGAAATAAACCGACAAACTTCGAACGTTTGCAGCAGTTCAGCTAGGGTTATCGCCACTGCAGTCCTGCAGGCATAATTTAGCAGTCGCCTCCTGGCCCACCGCCTCCCAACAGCGGTAAAGTCTCAAGGGTTACGCGCCAGCACTGAGACTGCAACTCAAGCGACCATTTTCCTTAATCCATAATACCTGAGTAACCTACTTGAACGCAAGCCTAGAATACGTGTGAAAATTTCTGGCCTCGAGTGAAAAGAGAAATACTTCAACTGCCAGGAGGTCGCCAGGACTCTCTCCATCTCCTGGAAATAACTCAGAGCTGAAATATTCCTTCTACTCAATATATGATTACAGAAATATTTCCAATATGAGAAGAGAGAAAGACATAAGAATTTTTGCATAAAAAATTCTCAACAGTTTCCATGAGTAAGCTCAATCAATTTAAAAAATGTAAAAATTGAGAGACCCAAGGAAGAAGATTCTCTCTGAAGGAGAGTATAAGTTATTGGAATTAAATCCATAATTTTGAAATTTCTAATATTCTCCGGATGCACGGGGGCAAATCGATTTGGCAAGGACAATCGTAACCAATAATCCCCCCCCCCCCCCCCGGGCTTCTCCCCCTCCATTTTCCACTTACAGAAATCCATAAATTCGTAAACCACCCGTCGTTCGTTGTCCAAGCACATTTAAGGATTTTCCGCTGAGATTTATACTACAATTTTTAGTTATAACTGCAGCCCTCCCCCCATCTCTCCTGTGGATAAGCACAGACAGATATAAATCACTTTTAGTGAAGTAGGTGGGCCGAGGGCTAGTGCAAAACGAGTGGTTGGGATAGCCGGCTTATAACCTTAACCCATCGCTAGGAGCTTTGAAACAGTGGAGATTACTCTTCCATTTCGTTGGGCGTTAGCCCGAAAAAAAATTCTCATAGTTTCAAATTTCTCGAGTTTTTCACGAACACTGTGTGAATTGTTCATTGGGCTTGAAATACCAGTATAAATAACTCGCGTAATTTGTGTAAATAACTCGTGCAACTTGAAAAATTCCAAGTGTAACTCTGAATTTCTCACTTCATTCTGACCACATCACCTCATTTTTAATGAACTTTTTAATGAGTAAAGTGAATAAACTTGGATATATAACGAGAGAGTTGGAGGAGTTGTCTTACCAAATACAGCAATGTCATTCGTTTGTCTTTGATGTTGGTAGGATGTGGTGTGGTCCCCAAGTACATTTTCTCCACCCGACTAGCATCGAAGAGAGCGAATACGAACTAAGCCGGATGGAAAATTACCACCGGAACTCGTAGCACAGTTGGGAAAATATATGAAAGAGCATTCTCCAGCTTTTCATACCACTATATCCAGCACTCGGGGATGCTACAACGTATATAGAGTGTATGAAGTCATATCTCGTTTTCCAAGTGCGAGGGCGACGATGTATGCCCCATCACGCACGAGAAATATCTCTTGGGGGAAAGATGGTCCCTGGTATACTACAGTGTCGTTGTCTCGTTGGCTCTTATTCACGTAACATTTCAACAGTGTGTATAGGTATAACAATACGTGGCACTTGTTAACGTCAGCGTGTAACTACAAATTTGTGCATTGCTGGCTTATGTAGTGGAGAAGTCATCAAAAATTTGTAAGTGTTGTTGGAAAATTTCGGATGACTCTAACTTCCCGGGGCGGGAATGAATATTTTCTAGCTGTCAGTTGATGACAGAAATTGCCGGTGAAACTATTCTTGTTCGAACCAAGGAGAAATGTCAGTCAAAGTCAAATCTGGCGAGACAGGTGGACAGCATAAGACAGCCTGTTACAGATGTTCTTTGCCGTGAAATTAATTGAGATGGATGAACTATTCTGTATCATCCAGATCCGGTCACCCCTATAATCCTAATAACACATAATAAACATTTGGGTTTGGGTATAATTGTGAGTTTACCCATTAATGTAATGAAACGATATGAGCTCAACCATTAATGTAATGAACGCCATCACGAATTGACCAGCAATCGCTGATTTCGGATAATTGCTACTCCTGAATAAGTGATTAGTGTTTCGTTCTGGTTGACTATTGATAATCGCCTCGGGCCAGCATACATTATGAAGATTCTTATTGGTGCATGAGGGATTATCAACATGAAGGATCAAGCACTGTGATATTGCCATTTCAGTGAACAGCTTCGGTTTACGCCGTCATTGAAAATTAATGTGATTTATCATCGGACCGTATAACGTGTCAGTGCAATTTGGTAGCTTGCTGTAGATGAGAAGGATACCTTCAAAAATCTTTTAGTGCTATTGAGAGATCTACTTTGAGATTAATATGAGGATCAATCTGGCACTCAATTTTACAAATCCTATGAACAAAACACAGTACAAGTGCCAAATGCTGTATGACCTTAACTTCTGAATGATTTTAACTCTCAGGTTCACATGCCAATGTCTCCAACATAATGTGGCCTTTATCTGTCTAGACTGACAAACATGTCCAGACGTATGAATAATTGATTGTTTATATTTTATGAGAAGTCATGTTCAATTCACAATATGAAAGTCAAACGATTTCATTTCTCAACTTGGTATTACTGAAACGTTTATGTATTTCCATAAATCATCTGATGTCGGTCTAATCAAGAGTTCAAATAGAATAGGCCACCTGTCTCCGCCCGACGGAATGGTTTGACCTACTATACCAGACACCCGATTATCGGCGTATTAAAATCTCATTTGAAATGCAAATAGCAGATTTCGAATGTACCTATCATTCCAAAAATAGACAGCCAACGTCGGTTGGTAATTATAAATTAATTTGACACTCGAATGAATTAATAAAAAAAATTCACAAGCGTACTCTAGCTTTCGCGATATGCCCTAAATAATTTAACGTCTTAGAATATCGGTATAGAGAGTTTATAATTTTTGTTGCAGATTGGTGCCCTGAAGAACTTCTACCTATTCTCTCATAACCACGTCCACAAGCGCTCTCTGGACACAAGCAGCCACCATCACAAACTTCTCCACGATGAGCCTCAGGTAAGTCGATTTGGTACTCAAGTAAAACCCAGTTGGAGTGCATCCTTGCCCAAGCTGTCATGCACCTCAAGCCAATAGTATTAACTCAAAGTTTACATGGTCCGACTCTAATTAGATTGCACACGGTGGTCCACGGTTGGGTCCTAACCTGCGATTCACTTGTCGAATCGATCCTACGAGGTCGGGATTAGCAGTGACTCCTCCATTCCCCACCCACTTAGCCGCTCTGGTCGTCCTTCCTCCTCCCCTCTGGCAACTGTGTGCACGGAATGTAATTTGAAATCACCTCTCGTCGACGCGATTACAGATCGCTTCGGAGCAACCGATCGATCAACAAGCCTAGGTTATATCGGGGCGTCGTTTGCTGCTCCCGTGAGGGCCATGAACATGAGCCGACTTGTTTGTTGTTTGTAGAAGGTGTTTGTACCCCCTTCCACCACGAGGATAAAGAGAGCAGAGGAAACTAGGATAGATAAGGGAGTTGGGCATTGGGCATTGGGCATTGGGCATCGGGCATCAGATTCGTACTCGAATAGCTGATCGGTCAAACTTGTCGCTGGGGCGGCGAATCGATCTTCGGTCCTCGTTTATTTTCGTTCATCCAACGTACCAATCCACTCGTCCACCGAGGAACTCCATCAACCATTCCAACTGTCCACCCATTCCCCTCAACATCCTTCCATTACCTGACTTTGTCCCAACACCAGTGACCAACAAGCTAACTTGTTTGTCCTGCGATACAGTTAGACTGGGTGGGACACCAGCATTCGGCCAGTCATTCGTATCCGATTATAAATCGATCAGACAAGCTATTACTCAATTTTCGGGGAGGGACAGGTAGAAACGCCGTGTGGTGTATCAATAGTTGAACTGAACCGGTGGAAATTGATTGTAACCAGGGGAGACGGGATATGTATCTTGGGAAATCGATTTTCAGGCGGTGGGGGAGATTGCAGCGATAGCTATGGGAGAAATGTAAGCTCATAATTAGGGAAGTGGGGAAGATGATGACGGCTCATTTATGGAAATTTTGTAATTAACTGAAGGTGGAGTGGGCCGATATGTGGAATTTCTGGTTTGGCGGGTGATTGATAGCGATAGTCATCGGTTCTGGGGGATAGATATAGCTTGGGGTGGGATTATGTCAAACGAACTCTGTCAAAAGGTCGCTGGGGATTGGTGGAGTTAATGGATCGATTCCATTTTGCCGTGTCAAAGAATTCATGTGACATTTTCTGTCGTCGATTAATTTCAGCTATAATTTGACGGTATGCAGATACTTTTGTAGACATACCTCGACTAATTAAATCTCTCCTTTGTAGTGACTTCTAGAGATTTTTTTAGAAAAAAATAACGGATCGAAAAAAAAACATTTTTTTTCCTTGAAACGCTAGCTAGTCTATTGCTCTCGCTCCGTCAATTGCAAGCGCACTCGATCCCATCCCCTTAAAATCCCTCAATATCCCCCTTCAGCGTGTCCTTTGCCTGCCTGTCTCTCCTTACACTGGTTCTCCATGAGAATACTCACTAACAATTTCTCCAATTACACGCACTGCCGTATCGATGCGCCCCACTTTGCTCCAATGACTCCGATATTTCAATATTTTCTCTAACCCTCTTGATTTCCCAGCGAAGCCAATTAACTTCTCAATGACGAACTTCTGACTCTTGCCATCGTCGACTTATCCCCAACGGGTTAGATCGACATAACGACCTATCCACTGGCCAATAAAACGCGTACTCACCCGCTTCACTTCCGGTGGCTCCTCGGCGAGAGCAAAGAAGTGTATATAACGGGAAGGAGCCGGGTTGAAGAGCAAAGGGAGAAGAAGGGGAGCTTGGCTAATGTCTGTGGAAGAAAAGCCGTTTGCTCAGTAAACACCTTAATTGCTCGGCCTGGGAAATCCCTTGGACCACTTTGGCGTCGTCTCTCTGGCCATTAAAAGAACGTGGTCCGTGAACTAACCCCACTATTACTCGTTTGGTAAACTTTGTGCGTTCCGAGGCGTCCTGTACATCGATTCCAACCGCTAGTTCCATCAGACCGGTTTATCCTCCTAATATGTGATAAAATAGATTTTCATCGCCGTAGGAATGGGTGGAGAGCGCTGAGGTCATGCCGACGGTCTCCCTTGTTTTCAAGTACCAGAAGTTGATGGAAAAGTCTGGGCATTTTTTCTTTCAATTAATTCAAGCAATTTTCATTTTTTTATATTTTTTCGGTTAACAGAGATAAGGAGAAATTTACAGAGGTGGGAGTAGAAATTATTGACGCTGACATAAATCTATAATTAATTAATAGAAGACCATTTTTCCACAATTACCAAAGCAATACCCTGCCACAATGGTAATTAACTCATCGCCTAATGATTATAAATCCACCTCATCAATGCCTTCAATTTATTTTACTCACTCAACAAGTTGTGTGCTTTTATTTGATTGCTTCCATTAATTCTCGATGGAAATCCCCGCTCATCGTTTGTATATATCCACCGAGTTCATCATTCATCATGAAATTATTGAATTATTGTTATTTTTTCAATCCGTTCAATACTCGTTTTATTTGAATCCATTTGTACTCAAAGGGGAGATGTTTTTCCTTTGTTTTCCATTACGAATTTGCTCATAAATTGATTATTGAACGCTCCGGTGGATTGTAGCCGCTCGGATTATACTACAATGTTTTTTTAACTTTGATTAAACTCCTGTTTTACCGCAGTTTCATATAAAAGTCATTACACTGTGCAACGATGCGCAGAAGGATTATGAAACGCTCACAGTTATTATTTAGTTTAACCGGTGGACTTTCGTTGGTTCATCTCCCCTAGTCTCATTGAACTACGGAGGTACTACGGGTGGTGTGAGTAAGTAGTTCGTTCCGAGTTTCACGTAAATTACAAATCTCGTGGACGGTGGGATGACCAGGGCAGGGGGATTGACGAAGATTGAGGGATGATTTATTCTGGGCGAGCTTTGATGCTATTACTGTTTCACATTTGATTATTGGATTCAATAAATTAAGGTACAATGAAAGCCAGGAGCTCAGAGATTTAGTGAGTGAAAGCATTTCTAATGTTCAAAACGAGCAAATATGTTGTTAAGATTTTTACAAGTAATTTTGGGCTAATGTGTAGTAAAAAAAAAATTGACGCGAGTTTAAAGAAAGCAAAAATGAAAAAGTGACAATTAAGGTCTATTGTCTTCCTCAAGGTCCACTGGTTTCAACAGCAGCACGAGAAGAAACGCAAGAAGCGGGATTTCGACATAGGTGGATCCTACAGTTTCGGTAGTGACTATCCCAGTTTGTTCGAGGACTATTCACCGTCTCGACAACGTCAGGCATTCCATCGTCAGCGGAATCGTGGTGCACCACTTCAAAATTTATTCACGGATCCGCTCTTCAAGGAACAATGGTATCTGGTAAGTTTTCTCATTTTGATTCTTCTCTCCTTCCTCTTCTTCTTCTTTTTTTTTTTTTTTCGGTGTAATTAAAGTGTCTTGCTGGAGTGGAAGAGTTTTAATTATAATTTTGAGTCCCTACAGACCCACTTGTGGTTACAATTCCATGATTTTAATGAGTCTTTCAAATGAATGAATATTAATTGTTGCCAAGGTGATTTCTGGATTTAGCTTTTTGTACTAAACGTCTGCATTGCAGATTTGTTTTCCTTTTTTCTCCTTCGACAATTGGAAATGCCACTGCTGGCAATGTCCATGATTTTTTATGTAAAGGAAATGAAAAAAAAAAGGGCATTTTAAAATTATTTCCTGCAGAACGGAGGTGCCAAGGATGGTTTTGATATGAACATTGCACCAGCCTGGCAGAAGGGGTACACAGGTAAAGGCGTGGTCGTATCAATTCTGGACGACGGTATACAAACAAATCATCCTGATCTGGCCCTGAATTACGATCATGAGGCCAGTTTTGACATCAATAACGATGACGTCGATCCAATGCCCCAGGACAATGGGGACAATAAGCACGGCACACGTTGTGCTGGGGAAGTTGCCGCTGTTGCGTTCAACCAGTATTGCGGAGTGGGTGTCGCTTACAATGCCAGTATCGGAGGTAAGTTGAGGGGATCTTAGGGACGTCGATCATGTGTCCGATGCGATATTCCTAGGGGATATCCCCGGAGAGATGGGTGTCTCAGTGTCGAGGAGTCTCTAGTTGGGTTAGATATGATAGAGTGGTTTGAAAATTGTTGAGGCAGTGACAGAATCATTTCAAGGGGAGAATTGAGAATTTTCCAGCGATGAAAATGGAGAAAAAAATATCCGTCAGGAATTCTCAAGAGGTCTTAAAAGCCTTTGTCAACTCTAGGGCTCTTTGTCGTTTGTATTACACTGATTGGACTCTTCAATTCGACCATTCAATTACCCCATGACCTTGAGCCATAAATAATTCAATTTCCCAGGAGTGCGGATGTTAGATGGCATGGTGAATG
This sequence comes from Psyttalia concolor, assembly GCA_030522845.1. Taxonomy (NCBI): domain Eukaryota; kingdom Metazoa; phylum Arthropoda; class Insecta; order Hymenoptera; family Braconidae; genus Psyttalia; species Psyttalia concolor. Next base: position 102,211 of record JAPYZM010000057.1, on the reverse strand, counting down.
ATGCTGTTGAGGCTCGAGCACTCGGACTGAATCCCGACCACATCGACATTTACTCAGCCTCGTGGGGCCCTGAGGACGATGGCAAAACAGTGGATGGTCCTGGCGCCCTCGCCAGACGTGCATTCATCTATGGTGTTACTAGCGTAAGCCAATCAGCACTCGATTTAATTCATTACCTATCACTCACAGCCATTATATCCACACCATCCCTTAGTCCCCTCTCTTTACCCACTGTTCTAATTCACTGAGAGTTAATTAAATTTAATTCCAACTAGAATCAGGCAACAATGATATCTTCCTTTTTTCCCCCCTCTTTTGTTACGGGGGAAAATAAAAGGGAGAACAATCGAAAAGTTTTTCCAATGCTTCGGTACAGAAAAGTTTCCTTTATACTTGAGAGTCAATACTTCTTTTTTTTCCTCCTCTCGAAGGAGAGAAAAAATTGTTGAGAAGGACTTTTACGATTGGCAACCGCATTTCATGAGTATACAACAATGGAGTAGAAATTTGAGAAGTGGGAAAAGGAAAAAAAATTTAACGCTTGCTAAGATAAAATCCAATAAATAGGGCTCGAGATATTGAAGAAAACAATGGGAGAAAATTTGCATTCAACTGGAAAAATTGTTCCACCTGAAGAAATCGAAATAGTCCCTTGAAACCTAAAAAAATCTTCTTTCCAATATTGACAATTGTCCGAAAAAATCACATAGCCCGCATTAATCTCTGTTGCGAAAACAAAAACTGAAGTGCCTCGAGCGTTTCAATGCCACGACCACAGCCTGGAAAATTCCCTCCATTTCTCGGTTCTCCCGCAGAGAGCTAGACTAATATACCATAAAATTCCTCTCTCATCTCGAAAAATTGACAACCGAGGGGTCCCCTCAAAGAGCCACAAATAAATAGCGAAAAAAAAACAACCTCCCTTCCCCTCAACATCATTCTGCATGTGACACATTGATATTCTCAAACAGGGTAGAAAAGGCAAAGGCTCGATCTTCGTGTGGGCCTCGGGCAACGGTGGTCGTCATACAGACTCTTGCAACTGTGACGGCTACACAAACAGTATTTTCACTCTGTCGATATCCTCAGCGACTCAGGGCGGTTATAAGCCCTGGTATTTGGAGGAGTGCAGCTCAACACTAGCAACAACATATTCATCAGGCACTCCGGGCAATGACAAGAGTGTAGCCACTGTGGATATGGATGGGAAATTACGACCCGATCACATATGCACGGTGGAGCACACAGGGACATCGGCATCGGCTCCACTTGCCGCTGGAATAGCCGCCCTTGCTCTCGAGGCCAATCCCAGCCTGACCTGGAGGGATATGCAGTATCTCGTGGTGCTGACGTCCCGATCCGGACCGCTCGAGAAGGAGCCAGGATGGATATTGAATGGAGTGAAGAGAAAAGTCTCCCATAAATTTGGCTATGGTCTTATGGATGCAGGGGCTGTTGTCAATCTCGCCGAGCAGTGGACCAATGTACCACCTCAGCATATTTGCAAGTCACAGGAGATCAATGAGGAGAGGTCCATTGATCCCACTTTTGGGTATACACTCAATGTTTATATGGACGTCAGTGGATGTGCTGGCACACTCAATGAAGTCCGCTTTCTGGAGCACGTGCAGTGTAAGGTGAGTTGAGGGGATTTGGATTTTTTTTTTTCAATTGCTCATATCGATCGAGCTGTTCTTTTTTATCACAAATCATACTTATTCGTGGATTGAGGTATCATTGCCATTGGAATTATTCTGATAATTTATTCGCGGTTGATTTTATTTGCTGTAAATTGTACTTGAACGGCGTAGCAATCATAAATCCAAGCACCAGTTTTGTAACCCATCTTCATCTTTATATCGCGATAGGGAAATTTTTTCAAGTCAAGATGCTCCACAATAGGGATACAAATCCAAACATTTATCTCTTATAACAGAAGACAGATAGATGGATTTTGTCTGTCTCGTAAAGCGTGAACTATGCTCCAACCCCAGGACCCTCTTTCTTTCCTCGTTTCAGAAACATTGTATGGAGTGGGTGGTATACATATCCGTGCAGACCAGATTCAACACTCTATTTATGCTTTTTTATGGCTGGACTTTTTTATGCAACAGTTTCAACTTGAAAAAGTAAATTATTCACAGATTTACGACTATTCTGTGATGAAAAAAAAAAAAATTATGAAAGAAACTAATAAAAAAGAAAAAGTGATAAATTAAAAAAATGTATCAGACGGGTTTAGGTGCCGTAAAATATCTCATTTGCGCTATCGTATATGGAATTATGGTTACTCGATACATTTTATGGATATTAGTGATGCAGTAAGAGTATGGGATGGGCTGGCGGGGGGCGGGCGGCTGTTAGGTGCGAAATGAGGGAAATAAAACTGATGAACTCGCCATTGCAGTCGTAAAACGTCGTCGATTGGATTTAATACAAGATTTTTTTACTCTTCGTTTGCAAGCACATAAACAACTTGGTCATTATCGACTATTTTAAGATAAAGAAAAAAATAAATTACACTGAAGTCATCGTACGATGAACAAACCAATAGTAATAGCTAGAGTGTACCAAATTAAATTGGGTACAACTGTTGAATTCCGGTGAGAGAAAAATATCAGGTGGCTTTTTGTAACTGAGAGAAGACACGAGATAATTCCGTCAACTAACACTTTGGGATAAGTTGCCTTAAGATGTTTTACGATCTTCATGAGAGACTCATCATTACAAATTCTGTAATTCTCTTCAAGGTGTCATTGCGATTCTTTCCACGCGGTAATCTTCGTTTGCTGCTGACATCACCAATGGGAACTACCTCGACATTGCTCTTTGAACGACCCAGGGATATCGTTGGCTCCAACTTTGACGATTGGCCGTTCTTGAGTGTACACTTTTGGGGAGAAAAAGCTGATGGCAGATGGACCCTCCAGGTCATCAATGCTGGAAATAGGAGGGTCAATTCACCTGGTAAGGAGCAATAACTTTTTACTGGATTGTTTCCTCACAATTAAGAATAATGAGGAAGAGGATACAACTCGTTTTATTATTTTTATTTTTGCGAGGGAATAAAATGTGACATTTTTTTCGATGGCGTCCTTTCTCCACAGATTAATCCACTCAACAAAGAACGCGCATTCTCCCATTTCTCTGACTTGTCCAATTTAAGGTTTTTATTATTTGATTTCATTCTCGATTTGTTAAAGGTATCCTGAAGAAGTGGCAGTTGATATTCTACGGGACGGCAACGAACCCAATAAGGATTCGCACACGACAATTTAATCCGGTACAGCAACAGACGAATTATCCTTCCTTCCCAATAGATCACTCAGTGGCATTGGAACATCTTTTTGGCCCCGACTACTATCGGTCATCTGGGTTTCAGAATTACCAGGGTCCGTATGCCGGTGCTGCGTCTAACGTACAGGCGTCAGTGGCGTCGTTGGATGGATCATCAGCTCCGATTCTTACCAATCGATTGCCCGGGGACATTGCAGACGACGTCTCGAGAAGTCTCCAGGGCTCGTTGGACCCATCAAGGAGAATTGTCCACGATTGCGATCCTCAGTGCGATCATCAGGGCTGCTATGACAAGGGGCCCACTGAATGTGTCGCATGCAAGACGTATAGGCTTGACAAGTTGGTATTTTAATAATTTTCATTTTAATTAATTCAGGAAGTGGGAACTAATCACAAAAGTCAAGGTCTATTCTGATTTTTCAATTCTTCAAAATTAATGTTTATGTACATTCAGCGTGTATAATTTCTTTGACTGACTAGATATCTCTGAAGCCAACAGGTTTGGAAAAAAATCAAATTTTCAGGAATGTAATTTGACGTTTTCCCCTAAACCTCTTTGTTCCGGAGATATTCGCCGAATAATACCACAATTTTCCTTCAACTTATAATTCAATGAGAAAAGGAGTCCATTGATTTTCACAATCCTCTTTAACTCTGGAACCTTCTCTCCCTTAGTTCCTCATTTTTTCTCCTGGAAAATTGAATTTGTGAAGAGTGAACTGCATGTCAATTGCTTCTCACGGCCGAGAAAACTCGGTGAAATAATCTAAAATCGTCTTTTAAACTTTGTAGTACATGTGTAAGTCGATGTCCGCCGAGAAGTTTCCCAAACCAGGGTGGCGTTTGTTGGCCTTGTCACGAGTCCTGCGAGACTTGCGCCGGGGCTGGTCAAGATTCTTGTCTCTCCTGTGCACCAGCGCACCTGCGTGTCACCGATCTCGCTGTGTGTCTGCAGCAGTGCCCCGAGGGCTATTACGAGAGTGAGTTAAATCATCTTGAATAGTGTGTGAGGCAAATTACTCCTTTGAAAGTTGGATTTTATCGCTGCATGTTATCTTTATTGTTTCCTTGAAAGTGTAAATTTTGACATAAAATTTTTCCGGTTCGTGTTGAATCCTCATTCAGAATGATACGTTTCAATCACAGATATATAACTTTTTGTAGTTGAACGTCCAATTTGTCTTTCTGGAAAGCAATATTTGAAATTACAAATGATGAAATAGTAAGTGACCCCTTTCTGTGAACGTACGGATTACTGTTTACAGAATAGTTTTTACCGGTTCGCTGCGCAATTCACAATCCACCATTATTTATTTAGGACTTCCGGCGAAATACCCATTCAATGCTAAGCTACCCTACTATTCCGGAACTGGGTTGTCATTTGTGAATTTCAAACTCTTCAATACGTCACATAGAATATTATAGATGCCCAGGTAAATGGTCAGTTCCGCCCATTTTCCATTTCTCGCAGCAATTTATTTTTAAACCTAATGAAATATAGTTTTCCTATAAAATTGCAGCTCACGGTAGGGCGTAAAAATTCACGCCTTAGGTTGTCGGAGTGTAAACCAGGCTATGAAACTGAATTTGCGCTGGAACTAGTCCCTGTCTAGCCAATCTCATCTCACACAAGTACCAACTTCTTTCAGACACTGAGAACAGTACCTGCGTGCCCTGTGAGGCGAATTGCGCGAGCTGCCAGGATCGCCCGGACCACTGTACATCTTGTGAGCACCATCTCGTAATGCACGACAACAAATGCTATGCGGCCTGCCCCCTCTACACCTACGAGACGCAGGACTACAATTGTGCGCCCTGCCATCCCAGCTGCGAGACGTGTAACGGAACCCTGGAGACCCAGTGCATCAGCTGCAAGCCCTCGCACTTCTCTCTTAACGGGACTTGTCACTCATCCTGTCCCCAAGGCTACTACCCCGACAAAAAACGCAGGGAATGTGTGCCCTGTCCTCCAGGTTGCTCCACCTGTGTCACAGCGGCCTGCACAAGTTGCATTGACGGCTGGAGCCTCAACAAGAAGAACCTGTGCGCTCCTGTCTCGAGGTCCAAATGCGCCATCTCCGAGTACTTTGAGGAAAATCACTGCAAGACCTGCCACTCGACCTGCGAGACCTGTGCAGGCCCAACTGAGGACTTTTGCATTTCCTGCCAGCTTCCATTACTCCTGCAAAACCGTAGATGTGTGGTTCAGTGCGACGACGGCTTCTACTCGGTCGCGCAGCCCACAAGATCCATTTGCTCACCCTGTCTTCATACCTGCAAGACGTGTGTTTCCAGGCTGAATTGCACGGCTTGCCAGGACGGACTGCAGCTGCAGAGCGGCGAGTGCAGGTCCTCTTGTGCTCAGGGTTACTACTCCGACAGGGGTCAATGCGCCAAATGCTACCTCTCCTGCAAAACCTGTTCAGGCCCGAGGAGGGACCAGTGCGTCACCTGTCCCCAGGGATGGCAGCTGGCAGCGGGTGAATGTCATCCCGAGTGTCCCGAGGGCTTCTTCAAGTCCAATTTCGGGTGTCAAAAGTGCCACCACTATTGCAGGACCTGCAAGGGCGAGGGACCTTTGGAGTGCACCAGTTGTCCTGAGCATTCTATGCTCGAGGGTGGCCTCTGTATGGAGTGCCTTGGGGCCCAGTACTACGATCCCTTGACCCAACTCTGCAAAAACTGCCACGCCGACTGCAGGCGGTGCTCAGGACCCGGGAAATTCAGCTGCGCTGCCTGCACGCTGCCCCTGCATCTGGATAAACTCAATAATCAGTGCGTGCCATGCTGCAATGGGGAGAAGAAGAATGAGAGTGAGGAATGCTGTCTCTGCGATCCTGAAACTGGCGGCTGCCGGAATTCCTCGCCGGCGGGGAAGAGAAGGGTCGCAGGGGCTGAGGAGCCCGCCCCGGGGGTGCAATTCGATACCGAGTTCGAGAGCCTGGAGGCCAAGGGCAGGGGCGAGGAATTCGCAGTGACCGCTGCTACCATGATGGCGGTCGCTATCTGCGTTGCTGCCGTTGCACTCTTCGCGGCGATTTTTGTGGCGTTACAGGTGAGAACAAGGACATTTAATTTCACAAATATGTTGTTTTTTTTTCTATTCGCAAAAATATTGGCTAATGAAAATAATTGCAGGCTGTGTCGAGAAGAAGAGAATCCAGTCTCGGCTACACAAAGCTGTCAGTGACCGTTGAGCCTCCCGAAGAAATCGAGGCCGACGATACGACAGAGCTCATGACTTAGAAACCAGCAAGTAGATAGTCAATGAACCAATTCATTTAAAGAAAAACCGAAGAAACATTCAATGTCTTCACCTCTTAAGCCACTTGAAAAATTCCCATGGTGTTGAAACTTGTGCCAGAGGAACAGAGCATTGACTTGCCATTGAAATTGTTCTTCCCTCATTAGAGAAATTTTAATCATCGAAAGGTTCAAGTGTCGAAGTTTTCTGGCCAAGTGATAAAAAAAAATTCCAGATAAACATATCTGCCTGTCAGCAGATTAAAAGGATCATAACGTGACGTGTAAATGTGTTTTTAAGTGAAAAAAAGTAATACCTTGATGATGATTAAGCGAATTCAGGTAGTAATGAGAGAAAACAGAGGAGATTAATGTGAAATGAGAAATGAGTGTGGGTGTGACTCTTTAAGGTACGAACAGCTCGTACAAAAGAATAAGGGGAAAATATCGTAAGTGCCTGATTAGTGACACCCAAGTAATCTCTCCCAACCCCTTTTCTTTCTCCTGTTTATTCTTTTTTTTAGTCTCGTGATTTTTTCTTTTCATCCAATTTCTTTCACTTTTCTCAAATCCCCCCTTTTTCTTCTGAATCCACGATTCACTCTTTCTCAGGATTTGTTTTTTTTTCCTGTTTTGTTTTGATCCTTTATTGAACGAAGGTTTGAGCGTAATACAGAGCAGACAAGGAAGATACGTATTGAAGTGGGTGAGGACATTAGATGAGGGGAGAATTTTTCTTTTTTTATTCTTACGGGGATTGTCTTGGTAATGAGGAGTGTAGTGAAAATTGTGAAACTTGAAACTCTCTAGAAGCTGTTAGTCGCTTCGGAATTACCTCGACAATGAGGGGATTTGAGGGGAAATGTCAAAAGATTTTTATATTATTATTATTTCAAAGAATAGAACTCATCGTTTGTGAAATGAATTGTCAATGGACAAAAGTGAATATTTGTGTTCACTTCCATGTAGAATTTCCTGTCGACAATTATTCACTTTTTGTTTGCAGAGTTTGCAGAAAAAAAGAGTTGTTGTAACTCTTAGCGTGGTCTTCTGACATTTCATCCGATAACTACTCGTTCTTGAAGTGAATGAACGATAAACAAAAGATCTTTTACATTTTGTTGAATGTGAAATCGTTTCAAGAAAGAGCGGCGCCTATCCCAAATGATCTCAGGAAGAATTTATTGCAGATAAATTCCTTAGCTGCAAAAAAAAGCTTCCGATCTGTTTATCTGAAATGGACACCTTCAGAATTAATTTTTGAAAACTTAAACTCCTCTCGTCATTGTTCACTTACCGCCTACAATAAGATCTCCGTTTATGGAACAGTATAAGGTATATTTCAGCAATTATCGGCTAATAACCTGGAGGGGAATTTTTTATTTGACTAGAAAATATCCCTATAATCGACCTCTTCGTTAAAAAAAAAAACCTCATTAATTTTTCACAAACATCGGGTGAGCTTCAGACAAAAAATACTCGCCTTAAAAAAAAATGATCTACAATAATTTATTTTATTAGATTATTGGTCGACAATTGATGGAATGTGCCTCGTATCGAGACGAAGTATCGAATAACTCACGAACAAACTACTCCTCTCCCTCGAACAACTGATCATTGTCGCTAATTTTCGTTTGTCAATGATCAACAACACTCCTAAATATTCGGTACTATCTCTCGATGAATAAAAAAAATCGTGTACATTTTGTATAAAAAAAAACAAATGAAAAAAATTTAACGCAAATCCATTGAGAACTGTAACGATGAAATAAATGAGGGTTTATAGAAAGTTTTAGATAATTTAGGGACACAATTGATGATGTGCGAGTCGTTCCAACGAACAAAATATCGAGTATTCATTCTATGGATAAAATTGAAAAAAAAAGAAAAAAGAAAATTAGGACGTACTCGGGTATTGTCGGTTATTTTGTATCAGCCCAGTTATTTAGATCACAATTTAATATTTTATCACTAGTGAATAATCAATTAAACGAAATTTCAAAGTCAATGATTATGTTTTGTAAGTATTTGTTAAATTTATTTTTATTTTTAATATATATTTTTTTTGCATACGTCAAACTTTTTTTTTTTGACATTTATGTTACTTCGAGTTGTGTACGATAACACAATTTTCTCTTGGTATAAAAAAAACATGAACAAAAATGAAGAAAAATATTGCGTGGACTCATAGATAAATTTGTAATTAAAAGGGCCAGAATTAACGAACAAAAAAATATATAAAAATAAACTAATGAAATGTCAAACAATGTGAGTATTTGTGTGATGAAAGGGGCGAGAATCGCTTGTGGGTGCGAAAATTTATTAATTGTATCTGATGAATGCACCAGTTGTGTGAGCAATGAATTTCTTCTTGTGATTTGATATAATGCTATTATTGTACTTTTATGATGAACGCGGATTATAAATATATACATATAAATAATACGTACACGGATTGATTGAAGGAGACAACAAATTTTTATTGAAGATCTACAATCACATTTTTATGTGACAAATGCACAATTTCATTTGTTAAAAATCTAAGATTTATTCTCTTACGATTTGTGCGGGCATTCGATAGTTCACATCGCCATTTGAGATTAAAATCTGTGTCACCTGCCCCTTGCCCGCAACAACTTGGCACTTGTTTATGCATTTCTCCTTCTCAACTCAAATATGGAGACACTCGAACATCCCCTGCAGCTCCTCCCGCTTCTCTCTCAATTCCATGCAGGCACTGTCCCAAGGTCCGCTAATGAGATTCGTTATCTCTTCAGCACGATCTAGAAACCTCTGTGTCTTCCTCAGTGTATCCCTGCAGAAAAGAAACAATGGGAAAGTACAAATTGACGCTCACAAAAGAGAATTCACCTTTTCATTGAATTGATTTAAACTTCTCGAACAAGTCGATCTACATTTCTTTGAATGTTGAATCATGCCGTTAATGAGTGATTTCAAGAGAGAGCCACCGGTATATCTAGTCGAAAATTTTCCCATTTTATCACTTTCGCGTTAAGCACATTAGTCGTAAATGATTACCGAGTAATTGAAGTAACTCGACAGTTGCATACAATTTAAAGTTCTATAAAAGATTAGGCCACTCTAGAACTTTCGAAAGCCGATATAAATTTTTATAAATTCCCTGCCATTTGAGATAGTAAGTCTCACATTGAGCCCGGAAAATTTCACAACTCCGTCTCGCTCCTCTCCTTTATCACATCTATCTAATTTCAATGCTCCACTCACTTGTAAATCTCCGACCTCCTGTTCAACTCCTTCTGGAGGTACTGAATGCAAACGTCAGTGATTTTATTCAATTCATTAGAAACTTCGACACTGTCTCTGCCGAATTTCTCTTCAACTACGATTATGCTCTCCTCAAGATACGATATTGCCTCCAACCATTGCCCCATTATCACTGAGACCTTGCCCAGGGAGTCTAGAGTTATGGCTACGTCCTCGTGATGCCTGAATAGGATCTTCTTGCGGATCTCTAGGCACTGCAGAAGTTTAGTCTTAGATTCCTCAAACTTTCCTAAGTCTAGGAGCTCCTGGGAGGAGGTGAAAAAGTCCTGGGCTCGTTTTAAGTCCTTCCTTTGCGAGGCCATATCAATTTTCGTTGACTTGTGACAGTTCAAGCAGGAGAAGGCTTTGTCGAGGGGTGTCAGAGGACCGGAGCACGAGGGGCATTTAAAAGCTGTAAAACGATCCTAAAATCGATAGCTGCAGTTAGTACACACTTTGATCTCGGCGATCATTTGCACTTCCTCTGAATAAATAATCAATTAATTTACAGGACCAATAAAAAAAACACTGCGAGTTAATTTCCAATTCCAGTGACAAAAATTGGCAATGCTAAGAGTTATTCCAGTCAGTGTCAGGTATTTCTGGAAAGAAGAGATATACCTCTAAAAACAAAAACTTTTCTTTCTCCGTGAATAAAGTTTCCACAAATCGCCTGCAAATACTGACAATCTCTGTCAGATATAAATTGTCGTAGAGTACAGTCTAAAGCCCCCCCCCCCCCCCCACCCATAACGCCCAGCAATTCCGAAAGTAACCGAAATTTTTTATTACCAAAAAACATTGCAGATCAGTATCTGTGCATGACAGACACTTGCATTGGAAGCAGTATTGGCTTTTTAGGGCCTTCTGACGTTCCTCCACTGACATACGACGGAAATGCGGTCCTAAAAGAAACGACATAAATCACCCATGAAAACGTCGCAGTCATTAATTATTCCAGACATTGAAATTCACCCTTTTTCCTTCTCTTTCCATTACTCTGAGATTCCCTATTCACGTACCATAGCAGTTGAAGATTTCTTCCCCAATTTCGACGTCTTTCATCGATTTAACGATTAAATAGTCATTCCAGAAACTATGAAGAGAGAGAGCAATATTGAAATATAAATAAACAATACATACTGGGTAAAAATGAGAGAAATACTGATTTTAAAAGATATACATAAATTATAAATTATTAATTAATTATAAATGTGAAATTTTCGTGGAGAAACAGAGGCAAATGTAAATCTTACGTGTTCATAATTGTTGGATCACAGGAATGATTCATCATACTGACGGATGGATAAATCCCAACGGCAATTCTCTGCTGCTGTTCATCAACGATATTGCCTTTTGGTGTATTCATTAAATTTAGTCGCGTGATTGCGTGGCCATTGGCAATTAGCTGGAGCATGTGACGCAACAGTAAACTAGAGAGGATTTTTTTCCTCTCTGACAAAGTGAAAATTTCAAACGTCACCCCCTTTTCATTGTTTGTGAATTTTTCAATTAATGATTTTTTCAGGTTCATTTCACGCAGAAAGTCTGTGTGAAGGTGCAGGTATTGAGAGAGCATGAGAGCAGTCTGAAAGAAGTATCAAATCATTTTCACTAGTATAAAAAGAAGTGAAAAGGATTTTTTTAATTGTATCCAGCAGCTTTTGCGTGAGTGAAAAAATAGATAATTTTACGGTGAGCTAAAGTAAGAATCCCTCTATTGAAATGAAAATTCAATTACACGACTAAACGAGAATAGAAGGGCTCGACTTCATAACGAGAGTACCTCATAAAGACATCCCCTAGTAATAAGCCTGAAGGTTAATTACTTACGATGCTGTAAACCATCAGATCATCATCTGACAACTTCTCAATGTTCGTCACAAGTTTCTGCACTTCATTAAACTTCTCGATATTTTGAGTAGTGGCAGAGACCAATAAAACTTTAATGGCCAAATGTGCAATTCCAATCTGTCTCCAGATGCCCATTTCGTACCCGGGGCATTCCCATCGATGGTACAGCCCCCAAGACTCTCTCCAGCACTTTGGAGAACAGTAAGAAACCTCAACACAGCCCCTACAAGGGTAAGAAACATTGGAGAACCCCCCACAGCAATTGCCGCACACTAGATTCGATGTCTCGTGGTCCAGAGGGACGAATGCAAAGGGCTTCTCCACAAAGAGAATTTCCCCCTTCTTTATTGGTTTCGTTGCAGTCACGAATCTCCCTCGAGTCGGCGAATAATCGCGAGTGAGCGAGGAGGAGGCTGAGGGATACTTGCAGTTGATTTCTATCAATTTTTCTGGTGTTATCACCTCTGGCGGATCTCGTTTTTTCGATAAAGGTATTTTTTGGAGCTCGAGCGACAGTGCAGACACTTGCTTCAATAGGGTCTCTTTGGCAGTGGCAGAAAGACCTTCGTCAGAACAAATCATGTCCCTGGCTCTCTTAATTTCCTCCTCTGCATCTTTTGAGTCCCTCAATTTGATGTGGCACTGGGCAGCTCTCAGGTGAACCTTGTGCATGAGTTTCCTGGGATATCCGGCCTCAACTGCCACTTGGATATCCCTGAGACACTCTTCATACCTGCACATGTGAAATAGACTGGCAGATCTATTGGCTATGGCCACAGAAAAATTCTCTCCACTCACTAGCGAAAATTTTGCACTCTCTGTGTACGAGGTGAGACTCTTGACGTAGTCTCCCCTCTTGAAAAAATCATTGCCAATATTTTTAAAGTGTTTGGCACGTTCAGAGGACTTTGAGGATTGACGTTTGCACTGGTCCTCAAGCCACGAGGAAATTAAATCCACGACGTCTTGATTCTTGAAAATTAGGGAAATTATTTCACTCTCTGTTTTTGATTGATATATTTCTTCTTTGGGATTGACTGAGCGAAGTTTTCGGTGAATCGCATGGAGAAATGTCTCCCACTGCATTATTAATTATTTATTAGAATCGTGGTAACTGAGATCAGATGGAAAATTAACTGGAGAATATTATTTCCTTCTTTGTGTCAAGTGGACAGTTTATAACCTCAAAATGACATTTTGAAATAGGATTCTCGCTCGATTCCCGGTTCATACTGTCGGTAAAAAAAATCGGTAAGGTGTAGACAACAATCTCGTAGAAGGAAATTTCAGATCCCTGTTTAACCACTCCGTGATACTCCATCCATTCGTGAATGTGTCTGATTCCTGGTGATCTCGTTAATTTCCATGTGATCCTCACATCCTCTTCAAATAAAATACTCTTATAATTGAATAAAGAATCCCAGACCATGGATACAAGTGATAAGACATCCTCAGCAGGGAGTCAAGATAAAGTGGAAGTGAAATCCTCGAAACGGCGGCATGCAAGCGAAAGTCACATGGAGGTGAGCGTTGAGGTTATGTTTCCTTCTATTGCTCCTCAATATTCTCTAATCTCTTATCAATTTGTTAGGTTGACGCCGTCAACGGGATTGAGGGCAAAGTGAAAACAAGATCTGTCTTCAAGCGGTCGAAGAATGTTCAAGGAGGAGAGCAGCGAAAGGTAAGTAAATGGCACGAAGAAAATAGTTACTTAATAATTTAATTTACAAACCAATTGCTTCTACTTACCCAGGTGCCAGTTCCAGCTCACCGATATACTCCTCTGAAAGAGAACTGGACAAAGATCTTCACACCAGTGGTCGAGCATCTCCAGCTCCAAATACGTTTCAACCTCAAAACCAGAAACGTAGAACTCCGCACAGCCCCAGAAACTCCTGACATATCAAATCTCCAAAAAGGCGCTGATTTCGTGAAAGCCTTCGTCGTAGGTTTCGAAGTCGAAGATGCAATGGCACTCTTGCGCCTGGACGATTTATTCGTGGAGACGTTCCAGGTGCAGGACGTGAAACCACTCAAGGGGGATCACTTATCCAGGGCAATAGGACGATTAGCGGGTAAAGGTGGCAGAACGAAATTTACCATTGAAAACGTAACAAAAACCCGTATTGTACTGGCAGACACGAAAATTCACATTCTCGGCTCATTCCAGAACATCCAATTAGCAAGAAGAGCCATTTGCAATTTAATTTTAGGTAGTCCCCCCTCAAAAGTTTACGGACAATTGAGAAACGTTGCCTCGCGTGTCTCTGAAAAATTCTAAATAATTTTGGTAAGCCTATAATAATAGTGATAATATTAAACAATATGATTTGATAACGTGGTTTATTAAATTGAATTTATAAGAGAATTTTATATTTGTATTTACGGGGTACTTTGTTAATGACCAAACGTCCGTCGTAACTGAGCGATGCAAAGGTCCAGGGATCAGCTGATGACCATTCAACTCCGTATACACTGTCCTCGTGCTCCTCGTATTTTTCAATCACTCCATCGTCCAATTTTTTCTTTTCATTCGCTGAGTTTTCTATTGAGAGATTTGGGGAGTCATCGTCATTAACCATGTGGCCATAGGGTTCCGACGATACTGAGGGAATGCTGGACAGAATGACACGCGAGTCACTGCTGGAGGTCAGCACAAGCTGGTCGTGGAAACGGTTGATGCGAATCTTCCAGACCCAGTGAGAATGCTCCATTCGGCTTGCCACTGGCTCACTAGGAGACCTTATGTCCCAAAATTTCATGTATCCATCGTCGCCACATGTTCCCAGAATGTATTGTTTGTTTATGTTGAAATCCAGATCTCTGGACAAACGGAATCAGTATTAGAATTAATTCATTATTAGCATAAGGATTATTACCTTATTATTTGAGAGTGAGCTGAAAGAATTGTCCAGGCTTCTTCTGATGGACTTCTCAAATCCCATCCCCTGATATTATTCTCGTTGAGAGTTACAAATTGATTGCAGCTGTTGTGAGGGTTCCACTTTCCTGTTGTGAATCGAGGCTGTCCCTTACTGGTCAGTGTACCCACAGTAGAAACCTAGGAATTTTATTTCGTGTTTCATCCTCGAATAAACATTTCATTGGGGAAAATTGAGCTTGTGTAGTACCTGAGGAAGAGCCTCGTCCAGACTCAGAAGGATAAATTTATTATCGACCACTGCCATTGCTTTTCCACCATCTATTGGATGATAGGTTATTGTTTTCAATTCATTTCCGTATGGAGTTGTATCGATATCCGCTAATTTTTGTAAATTCTTTTCAACCTCATTTGTGGGCGCTGCATTATCACTGAGATCGGCAAGTCTCCACAGGGCACCTTTCATTATACACATACCTTCTTCTGCAATGCATGAATACATGATTTGTTGACAATGTCGCTTTTGTTTATTTACCATTTAAGCTGTTGTAGCAGGTAATGAACTTGTCAGGATCTGTCGTCGACGCTTCCAGAGACCATATTTCTCCGACTGTGTGGTGATAAACTTGGGTTCTCAGTGTATTAGTTTCATCGTTCAATTCCACCAAGTGCACCTGGTTATTTGCTAATTTCAAGGACTGAGTTCCAACGAGAAATCTGACTATATCAGTTTCCGCAGTCTGCGCTGATAGAGCACGCGCCTGCAAATATCACGTTTTATTATTGAAAATTCCAATTCAGGGATTAATTAATTCATCGAATTACCTGGAACTCTAGACCATAAATCACAGGATTATTATTATCCATTGGCGAGGATGACAATCAACAATGTCAACAAGAATAGAGTTTATCAGCTGATTATCAAGACATCGGTAACCTCAAACGTCAGCACTCTGGCCATGACCAATCATATTTCATCGAGTTTGTAATTTAACTGACAGCTGACTCCAGTCTAGTCGGTTTTATTAGAGTCCCTGTAGCAGGTGGAGCAAGTGCAAAATGATTGACGAAAACTTTCCAAAATAATTCAATATTTTTTAAATAAACTCACAAAAATTTCCTCTCGTTAACCTATAAATTGACAGTAGTTAAAAAGACATAAATAAAAAAGTTACATGCATTTTTCTTTCGTTCACCAAACAATTCTCGCATTATAAATACTTCAATGACAATCTATAAAAAAAATAAATAAAACTAAATCATTCAACGTAGGCCGGAATTGTCGTCAGCTTCGACAAGAGCTCATGCGCTGGAGGAACTTTACAACGCATGTCGTGCGACGGGGAACAAGAAGAAAAGGTGGGGGACTGCTAGCCAGCCAGCCGTGGGGTCACCAAATATAAATTATACCAAATGGAACCACAGTCTCGCGCTCTATAGTCGGCCTCTTCGTAACCCAAGTCAGACACAAGTGGCAGAAGTCCTCTGATAAACTACTCACAAATCATTTCGAAATCAGCATTCCTAAAATAATAATAACAGTTGAGAGAGAGAGGGAGTACTGGGAATTGATTGAAGATTTTTCAATTGATTCATGACATTCGTTCGTGCACGACAACATTTTTCTGCACGAAAAATTTCCAACGTTTCTGGTAATGGAGATGTTGTGGTCCATGAAGAGGAGACAACGTCTGGATGACCTGTAATCATTGTCACCCCCCTGCTGTATTATATTTTTGTTCCTCTTCAACTGTGGAGCTGTTCAATAGTGAAATGTCGTAGAGCTTCGACGAAATTATAAAGTGAAATAAAAACGATATGTCGCGTGAGTGTATACACCTGTGCACTTGTGCTGATCGAACAGTGTGAGTATATTTACCACTTCCATCCATTATTAAATCACTCGTACTGCAGCTACATATGTTGTCCTAAGATCATTGCAGTCTCACGAAGTAACTGACAATGTTCAATTACAATGATCGATCATTCCTCAAGTCTCATGTTGTTCTCCGCAGGTGACAAGTGAATTTTCTTCGAGGTAAATACTGTTACTTTTGAGAGAACGATAAGAACCACAAGTATGCAAAAAAGGGCAATTTACTGACAGTTTGCAAACGTTCGTCCTGTCTTCTAGCTAGACCCTCATTACATTTTCTTCATTTTATCTGACGATCGTATCCAAGGACGTGATAATCTCCTTCATTTGCAATTAGAATAATCGATGGGGGGGATACGCTTCAGTACTTTTAGCTTGGGCGTTTTTTAATGGGGAATATTACTCGAGTTATTAAATCGTTAAGTTTTGTATTTTTTTTGCTGTTCACCTCCTGAGAGGGCCAAAATAAATGGTACGAGGTCAGATCACTCGCCTAGGGGATCAATACAACTTGTATTATTTTTCTTTCATCCCCTCTTACGCGCTACTTGGGGTAGGACTGCGTTAAGGATGTTCTACACATATTTCCGTACTTTATCTTCTTTTTTGAGGGGTGGAGAACTCACTCTAATTAATTGTGTCGAATGAATTTTTATTTGTATTATTATGTGGCCGATTATTTACGGACTCGCAGTGTCTCATTGCTATTAACGAAATTATTTGAATTATCAGCGAATATTGTAGAATCATTGAGGATTCATTGCTCAGCAATGAACTACTCAAGTTTTGTTCTGGCGTTCACACATTAATTCTCTGTATTTTAATTTCACAAGTGGAATTCATCAGACGATTTTACCCACAACATTGGGCTCTAAAAGGCCATTAGAAACTACAATGACAATGTGAACATTTCCCATTTGAAGAATTACTCTGACTAATGGGATTTTAAATGGTAATTTAGATTTACTGGGAAATCCCTTATGAGTTCAACTTTCGCTGGGTCAATTTGTCAATTTGCTTGGGTCCGAAAAATCAATTTAGCCCGAACGAAAACGTTGCAAAGCAGTATTTGTTCAAAACGCTCTGTAGACTCCAGAGAGTAAGAGTGATTACTCATTATAGGTATCATAAATTATCTACCATTTTAGAGGGATCTCATTAGCAGCTAATTCAAAAGCCATTATCACTGGTCAAGGAATTCAGTGAAGTCAGGAAGTTCAGAGAAGTCAGGACACTCCGGAAACTGGCGGAAATTATTTAACGCCTGAATATTGAGGAAACTTGAAGCCTCCCTCCCCCCGATATATTGAAAATCCAGAAATATCCAAAGCATAGAGAATCACCCGTGCGTGCCTGAATTTTATGGTTGATGTACCACCGCTCAATACCCATGTCTAGAAATATCGTTGAGCACTAGTACTAGTCTCTCATCGACCGAAAATCATATTAAAAAAAAAATTATTTCACAAGCCTAGAAAGAGATAAATACATTTTTATAAAAAAAACAGATACTTAACTGAACAGTTTGTTTTACCATTTACCGGAAATTCCGTGGACTCTCCGTCACGCCAACTATTTAAAATAGGCACAATAGAATTTCCGTGTCACTTCGATAGATGTACTTTCAACGAGTCGTTAATATTGTGAGGGGAGATCTGCGGTACTTGCATATGCTTTCAGAATAATCACACTGGAAACGAGAGAGAGAGAGAGAATCAAATGAAACTTACTGTCATCAACGACAGAATTAAAAACTCGCCAAATTTTTTAAAATAAAATAAATGCCTCGGCATGAAGATGGTAAAATCCTCTACCAAATGTGTATAACACACGATCATAAACAAGACAATAACGATAATTATCCATAATTACTCGGTCGCATCACAGCAGAATGCAATTAATTCAAATTGGACTTGTTTACTGTTACGAGCAGAAACACTAACCCAGGGTGAGAAGAGAGAAAAAAATAATAACATGAGGGCTATTATATATTTTGTATAGAGCACCTGTACTTGAGGCAGAGTTTTGTTTTCTCTCTAGTGCATATATTCGCTTCACTTCCCTTTATTACTTCTGAGTAGAAGCAATAAAGGGAAATGCATTGTAATCGGTCAAATTTAAGTCGTGAATTTTTTCGCAAATGTGGGCATTATTACGGCTTTCTCATCGCCATTAATTAAGAGACGTTTCATTCATTGATATTGAGAAATTTTCGACACACTCGTGCCCACATAAACCATTCACTCCAGTAGCCCATTCTAAGATGAGAAAATCCCGTTTGAATTAAACATCCACATAAGGCAGTTCACCTGACGGCATTAATGCATCGTCATACATGTACATGCTTCCTATGTTGAGCTTCCCAGAAAGTTATGGTGAAAAATCCTTTTAATGTTTAAATGGTTTTTATTGCAGGCAGTAAACAATGAAGCGGAAATGGAAATTATCGCAGTGAAAGAAGAGATTTATCATGAGTTTGATGGAATCAATTGGAGTTTGGGGTGGTGAAGCAGTTGCGATTTTATGATTTTTATTTGTCATAAAAGAGAAAAAATCCTGCGCAAAGTTGGGAGGAAGATGATGACTGCTATGGCGAGAATACCCTGCAAATCGTCGACTGTTCAGCAGCAGCAGCAGCAGCAGCAGCAGCAGCAACAACAGCAGCAGCAAACATTTCGACAGAATAATAATAGTTACGGCAATGGGAATAGAAATTATTGGGATATGCAGAGGCAGACATCGGTACCATCGAGTTACACTAGGACTCAGAACCGCCAGACAATTGATCACACTGGTAAGCGAAAGAGTGCAGTGGAATTGCTGCAAGAATCAAAAGCCTTCTACGTAAAGAGTGAAATAGTTCTGGACCGTAAACAGGAGTTGCGAAATAGCGGCCACCTCCAGGTAGCCCCCTCAAATGCCGGCGCCCCACCGCGATTACTTCGAAAGTGTACAAATTCCGTTGCATGTAGCGTTAATCTCCCTCAGCAGCAACAGCACTTACCAATGACATCCGGTTCAGTTGGCTGCTGTCGTTCAAACCCACCGACCGACGGTATTCTGAGTCCTCAGCGAACACTGCCTCCCCCGGTATTACCCCCAAAGAGTCCCCGACTGATAGCCCCACAAAGACGGGCCATATCAGGCCCCCCGAGCGCTGCTGGTGGCTGCGATCAGCTCCAGGCAAAGCTACGAAAGCTCCTGAACACAGATAGCAAAGAGAACATTCACTTCATCGATTCCCCGGGCTCACATGCCAACTATCCCAGTCGAGGAGGTACCAGCGCCGTCAGCTCACTGCCACCCAAATCCCCGTCTCCCACAGTATCCCCACCCGGTCAGCAATCCCCAGCGATCAATTGTCAATTATCTCCTCCCCCGGGGCAATCAAATCTCGAGGTCAGATACAAATTCGGCAGGAGTCACTCTCACTCGCACACATCAACGAAAACTCATAACAAGTCATCATCGAATAACGGCATAAGTTCTCCACCCACAATTTGCCAGACAACAATCTGTCACAAATCCTTACCCAATCTTCATACGAGCGCCCGTCGACGGGCGTCACTGTCGCCACGAGCCTCCACAAAGTCGTCGAGCAAGCCCATCGTTAATATTAATTGTCCAGATTGTGAAACGAGCTCGGACTACTCGGACCACAGCTTCAAGAGGGACTCTGTTTGTTATCGAAGCTCAAGGCACATGAGACGCTCTCTGGGATCGTCGGGAAACGATGCCAACAGTGTTTTATCGTCGGGTGGACGCACCCAGAAGTCATCGGGCTCGAGCAAACTGAGTCACGGGGCCACAGCCCGAGATTCTGGAGGATCGTCTGGTCACTGCACCCATCGGAGCGAGCCTCCGCCTAGAGTGCAGGAGTTCTGGGGAGGAAGTGTTCATATAAGACGAGACAGTGGAGCCTCTACTCAACATTCCAATGATAAGGATCGATCTAGGAGAGGGAGTAGTCATGTCAGCGGTGGCACACCACCCTCTGTTCTGAAGAACCTTAGCACTGATGACTCGGAGAGTAGCTGCAGCCCAGGGGATTACAGTCCAACTTGCAACTCCAGGTTCTCGGATGGGTGGAAGGAGGGACGGGGTCGACCCATTCTGCGCTCTAAGTCAGATATTAGTGATCGTTATTGGCGACACGAGGGCAATGGCAAAAGTTACGAGAGGAAGAAGCAGCAGACACAGCAATCGCTGCCAGCAGCGCCAGTAGCTCCACCAAGACCACCGAGATCCATTACAGAATTGGAGAATTTCTTTGATCGTCTTGGACTTGACTCGGATAATTACGAGAGGATAACGATACCCACGTCCAATTCATCGTCACCTGTGTTCTTTGATAGTGTGAGCTCGGTTGACTCGGCCCTCGGGCTGTATCCGTGGTCTGGGCATAATCAGTCGAGTTGCAATGATGGCCAGTGGCAGGGAAACAATTGCAGCGCGACCAATGAGGAAACTAGTCAGAGAGTCAGCGATCCACCGAGCATTGTCGAGAGAAATGCGAGGATCATCAAGTGGTTGTGTCAATGCCGAAAGACGCAGTTTGGATACAGTTAGGGGGAAAGATAATGAGGAGACACGGCTGAAAAATCGAAGCCCAGGTTGGTCGAACTGTTTAGTTGGGGCCGACCAATTTGGGGCTCACAGAAAAATCCTGGTTAATTTGGGAGATGTTTCTATTGGATTTCTAGAGCACTTTCTATTAGTTCGACAGAAAATAATGGAAAATTGTCGAGCGAATTGATTAGGATTTTCCAGTTTGATTTTTTTTCAGACGTGGAACGGAAATGGTGCTCATATGTCATTTGAGCGATTCCAATAAAACTGGGTATGAAATATTTTTGACGTCTGCTTTGTTTTCTCCAGGAAAACGTTTTGGGGCAATATTTCATATGCAGAGCTAGTGGAATCGCCCATTTACATTTTTCTTCTATTTCATGCACGTGCCATCACAGCTTGCGATTATCAGTCATCAGTGCTTTTTTTCTCATATGTTATTGAATTGTAAGTAGATAAAATTTTAAAATTTTTCCAAATCCAGGCAATTTGAATTTTCAATAATTGTAGTAAGCAAAAATTATTTATTGTTCGTTTTATCCACTTCTTTTTCTCTATTGAAAGATATATAGTTATTGTTTTGCCAATTTTCATGTTAAAAAAATCCCTATCATATTCGCTAATTGATAGATAAATGAGAACAGAGAATTAATTTTATAACGCAAAGAAATTTATCGAGTGTGAAACTTTTGAGTGATAGTAAGAAATTTTTGAAATTTTATGGGTATCGAAGAGAAAATCATTCTCAGTTGATGATTAATTTTATTCTCAAATATATTCTATTATTATCTATTTGATCGTTGGAAAAAAATGAGAGCGGAAATTCGTCGTTGCTTGCAATTGAGATATGTTGTATGTTTTTTTATTTTTATTATTTCAAAGTGAGAGCTTTTCGGAAATAATCGAATAAAAGAAAAAGGATGCCTTGAAAAATAATGTGAACTTAAATATCAATTTATTATAGATTGTCGGCAGTTTTAATTGTAAGAAAAATAATAATTTCACGTAGCCTTGAGAATTATTAAGATCAAAAACAGCGCGATGACATTCCGAGATGAAATGAATTGAAAAAAAAAAATGATTGTTTGAAGAGATATATATATAACGATGATATACATATATATTTTTTAATTTTTGTTGGGCAAATTAGTTGCCACAAGTGAGCAGGAAACTAGTAAAAAATGGGATTTACGTGATTGTGGAAATGATGACTGACGAGTGAAACGAAAAATCAATGAACGAATTTAGAATTGTCTTGAAAAAAATAATCAAATAAATTTTATCAAATCGCCTGACTTATTGCACGTTGCATTCAATTTGCACACTCAACAGACTGACTCACTATATTTTCTGCGATTTAATATAATCAGCGATTTTTTTCCCCCCCGAACGTCAAGTTCACGCATCAGCACTCACCAAATTCTATCTGATAAACAAAAAACACAGCCAACTCTAGTGCAATGTGCAAAATTGTCGTGTGAGCATGAGAAAATAAATTCAATAATTTCATTCGCTGATCGAATGGAATTTTAATCGCCCCTTCACACGAAAAAACGTAACATTCTTCAGAATACAATAGAGGTGGACGAGAAATGGAATGAGCCTGTAGAGGAAGGGAATTAAATTAAGAGAAAGAAGCAACGAATGATGATTTCAGGAATAATTAGCGGAGAAGTGAGAACTCGCATGAGTGAATAATTTCGAGAGGAGCCGTTTTAAATAGTATTTCCTTCGCATAATTTTAGCCTATCAATAGTTATTATTCAAGCCTATTCGAACCAATGGCAATGCAATTAATCGATTGTCGAATCTATTCCAATACTCTACGATATTGTATTGATTAATTGCTTGCAATAAATCAATACTAAATATGAACGATTTTTGGTTAAGAGGGCGAAGATTTTTTTCATAAATACATAATTTCCATTAATTAAAAAATCTATGAATTACGAATGAAGCAATAATACCGCGAAGGGCATGTCACTTTATATCTACCGACTGGACTATTTTGATTAAAAAAATTTTGAAAAATACAATAAAAAAAAACAAAGGACCGCAATTTAGAAACAACGAAATTACGTAAAGAAGTCGGAAATAGTCGAGCAAGTATCATAGACTGCAATACTCGAATGTACGGATAACTCAATTGGATTCTGTGGATAAATTTTGTACTTTGTGATGATCTACAGAATAGCGAAGGAATAATGCAAAGATCGTTATACATACGCACTGGAAATAATAATCATTTTGCTATATTCCTGTGAGAGAAGAGAAGGGCCAAATATCCCTCTCAATTGACACTTCCACAGTTGAAATCTTATGTACGTCATTTGTCTTTTTTATAAATACCGATCTAGTCACGTGGTTAAAATAAAATAATCTCTAGAATTATTTGCAAATAGAAAGGGAAAAAAAACTGTCCCATTTAATCCTGAAAAATTAGGGAAATTACCGTGAATTTAACGTAGATTAAATTTTTTTGGAAAATCACACACGGTTGTAAAGAAAAATGAAGAATTTCAATGTTATTAGTAGCCGTACCTCTGTATTTCGATTTATCTAGAATATATAAATAATTCGAAATTAAACCTACTGGTTTTATTATTGATAAAACAATACAGTTGAAGTATTTGAAGATTTTCAGTTGTTCAACTGTCAACGGCAGCTGGAGTGTATTTTTTTGAAAGTAAGTAAATTCATTGATTAATTTAATTACTTAACTGTAATTATCTATTCATTTCTATCATTAGAAAAATTGAATTCAAGCCTCACAAATAGATGGGAATAGTTTATTTACAAGAATGACACTGTCATCACCTGATTATTGAATTGCACGGTATTTAAATATAAAATAACATTCACAGTCGAAGGAGTCACTTCACTCATTCAATTTTCATTATACAAACGAAAGGTACTTCACGCAAACTGCCACCCACATTCACTCGGGAAAAGTATTAAGTATTTCTTCTTCGTCTCGTTATTCGATTTTTTCTTCTCATGCTTGTGAATTCGTAATTGGCACATCAGTTCACCTCCTTATTGTTTCTTCTTGTGTTACAACAATTGCTCGCCTAATAGTATTTATTATAACTAGGTCGGTGCTGGTAGCGTTTTGGTGGCAACATTTTCGTTATCAGTCATTCATCATTCTTTTAAGCTGCTTTTATGGAGGAATAGGGAACTCGCATTGAATTTATTCTATTTTAAAGTCTGATGTTTCGAATCTCAGGGAATGCTGATTGCTTTATTCAACAATTTCCCATTTTTCAAGGATACTAAAATAGTCGGCCGATAATCTTCTGTAATTTTTGTTACTGAGAGATTCTGAAACATATCCGCGCATGCAAATTCGAAGAAACTGAACTGAAGTTCCCTATTCCAATTCGTGGTCGAGTGGAATAAAAATCAGAAGAAATAACAGTGTGACTAAGTGCCGGAAGACATTTTTGTAAAGAATTTTGCTAGGATGGCCCTCGCAATCAGCCATTGCGCAATGAAACTTGCCGAGCAATTTTTTAATTTCTCATCAACTGTGCAGTTATTTTAAAAGCAAGTCATTCAAGAAAAAAATTATCGAGTCATCTAAAACAACTAGAACGATAAATATCGTAATGAAATAATGAAAAAATCACAGGTTCCCTCCATATCTCTGAACTAATGATTACGAGATCGACAAGTTTGAAATAAATTTACTCATTTTTCGTCATTAATGTAACTGTAATTAATATATTCTCACATTCTCTAATTTTGATTAGGTGCGATGGCCCAGGGAAAGGTACAAAATTTTCAAAGAAGTCTGAAATATTTTGTAGATTATATAGGCCTTTGAGATATTTGTGGCGTGATGAGGGGAGGGATTCAGAGTAAGTTAATACGGTAAGAATTTTTTAAAATAATCGTTTCACTCCAATTTATTCCACTCAATTCTCGCCACTCCTTACGATTAATACGCTTACTCATAAAAATGACGATATTATCCCTTAAAAATAACAATGTAATATCAATAAATACGAAAGCCATTCGAGCAATTCATGATTACATTTCAATGTAACTTTTTTTTATCTAATAATTACTGATAAGGACTAATGAATATGTGAACCTTAAGCCTACATTTAGGTCGAGCTAGTAACTCAATTGAATCACTCAACTCATTACTTCGCTTGGAATTTTAAAAAATCGTTATTCCTCCCCCTTAATTTCCAACGAAAATTATCGAGTGTAAACTTTGTTGCTATAATTGGATAATTGAACTACAATTGAATTATCTAAGCTAATGAATCCCCCAACTGGAGACCAACTGACACTTTGACATGTCGTCCTCGACTTTAACTTTTATCTTTACTTTTATCACCAAAATTGTTTTTTTTTTCCAATAAAAAAAATCGATTTTGAAAATAAGTCTTATGTTTTCTTAAATCAATTATCACTTATTTTGATGATATTTATCATCGTCCATGATTTCATGCATGTAAAAATTAACAGAAAATTATCTTCGAACTTATGTTAATTTTCAATTATTCACCAATTAACGAGAATTGTTTAAAAATTATTCCGATATTCTCCGATGCGACAAAACATGATTTTTCTTCTTAATGTGTGAAGAGATCTCTATGCATGGAAAATCCGTAAGAGTTTTTTCGAACGGTATCACCACTTTTTTTAAGTACCCGATGTTTTTTAAAATCATGAAGGTCTCATGTTTAATAAGATGTATTAATTAAAGAATAGAATAATTAATTAACGGGAAATTTCACTGATTAATTAATTAATAAATCCAATTGAAGAATTCAACAAAAAATTGAAAAAAAAACTCACCAGAATTTTCCATCAAATACTTCTCTTAAAAAAGTGGCGAGACCACCCTCAATTCTCCTTTGGAATGAACCGAGGAATTTTGAGTTGAGGGTGATTCCTTTGTGGTGCTGTTCCTATCGGTTTCATACCTCAGTGACAAGTCGAGTCCGATGTGGCTGTGATCCAACAGGTAATCGAAAGTGCCTGCCACAAAGTTACTGCCACAGGCCAGCGTAATTTCCATACAAATTGGCTGGCAGGGGACCTCCAGCTGTGAAGAGCCGTGTCCCGGATTGATCGTAACAGTGAGTGTAGATTGCTGGGGTATACTTGACGTTCTGGAAGCCATCGATGTACTCCTCGTCAGGAAACTGTTGATTCCAAGAAAATTCAGTTTTAAATACTTTTCAATGAATTAAGAATTAGTGATAAATTATAAATATCATAAGGATTAAACTACGCACCACGTATCCCTTCGAGGCCTTGAGGACGACCGTACGATTGGAATTTATTGACGACTCCAGATACTTCTGTGCTCTTATGTCGTAGAACATTAGCATACCTAAACCCGTGCCTATTGTCAATACTGAGCCTTGAAAACTTGCTGATCTTATGCCACAACCACTGTACCTGTTTTTAGAACCACAAACGGTCGATTAATTGACTCCACAACTTCTGCATTGGCATTTAAACCGTACGAGTCAAACGAGAACCCCCAAAACTCGTTGACCAAGCTGGGAATAAATATTTACGAACCTAGAAGGAATTTTCTTAATAGGTTGGAGTGTCCTGGCGTCCAGGAGTAGCGTATATGAACGACAGCCAACAGCGTAAACCCCGTCGTCTTGGACAGCAAGGCATACGTTCTCCTGGCAAGCCGGCAGTTTCCTCGATATTTTCTGTTTGAACGTCTCCGCAGACCAAATGTGAATGAAACTGTTCAAGGACAGGGCTGCTATCTCGTTGTAAGCTTTGTTAAACGCCAGGGCTCGAACTTTCTGAGCTGATTTACATTCTTTCACGCTCACTGGAGCGATCAATCTGCGATGAAAAAATTATTTTCATTTGATAAAATCAAAATTGAACAAAAACTGAATATTGATAAAAATTAATGGCGACGTGCAGAGTAAATTTACCTGTGTGTTGGTACATCCGCCTTATCAGGCGCCTCGGCGAGATTACTATTGATGTGCCAGAGTGCCATTTTCGTATCCCTCGAGCCAGAGACGAGAAATTCATCGTCCAACCAACACATATCGAATACCCAGTCCCTGTGGCCTGTCTCTCCAACACACACTGGATCCAACGTTGGTAATCGATAAATCGCTATTTCATTGCTGTGACGTGCACCAGTGCTCAGTAATGTTCTATTGAGAGATAATTTATTTTTATCACTATACGGATTTCTTTTATTTGACTGTTTCACTGTTTTTATGATTATTTTTCGAGCCCTTTGATTCGTAAATTTAAGCGAAGGCTTTCGGCAGGTAAATAATTCAATACAGATTAATAGCTAAAAGTACCTAGAGGGATTGATTTGAACCGAATGAATGCCAGCCTGGGCCTCAGCGACTGGACCCCCATTGGAGTTGCCCTGTCGTCCATGCAACGAGGGAATCTGATCCAGTTTCTGGGTGGCCACGTCGTAAACCATCAATTTATTACACTTGGTCCCGAAGACCACCTGACGATCGCTCAGCCATTGCGAGCAAAACACCTTGTTCATGTTGTTCAGACTGACTGAGTACTCCTTGAACAGGTCGTGAGTGAGAATGTGTCTGGACCCATACTCTTGATTTATTTTTCTAACTTCTCGTGTGTTTGTTTCCCTCGCTCGTACGTAATCCACGAAATTGAAGGAAGTTCTGAGGTATTGTTTTCCCTCAATGACAGTCTCTTCCTCATCGTCACTTGACTCGTAGCAGACAAAGTCCTCGGGCTTGTCTGGCTTTCTGTTTCGCTCCAGACGAAGTGCCAACCTGGGGGAATTGAGGGCAAAATAAAATGGAGGATTGTTTTTTGGGTAAAATTCAAGCCAAAATTTCATACACCGGAATAGAAAATTAAACAATAAAAAAATATTGTACGTCAATTGTCCTGTTATTCGCAAAGGCACTTGAAAGAAATAACCTCTCCATTTTTAACAGCGGAAAAAAATTTTTTTAGCATTTCCATTTGTGGTTAAACCCATTCAATTTAACATTTGATTATTGTTTTCAGTGATTGGGAAATTATTGCCTGTAATGGAAAAAATTCCCTACAAAAAATATTTGAAAAAACCGACCTCGAAAATCCATGTATAGATTGACAAACCCGTCCCAGAAAATAAACAAATATTCAGTAATCACGTAATAATCATGTAATACCTTCTAGCTCTCCTCTCCTCGAGTCTGGTAAGGCTGGCACAGGGAGGATGTTTCCCATAAATCCTCATCTTCTGTGTCTCAGCCATCGTTCCTCTTTCCCGAATTCCCAGGGGCTTCTGAATCCGTCGAAACCTCCTTGAAAGCCCCGAAAAATCTAAAAAACCTCCAATCGAATAAAAAAAAAAGTCCGATACTCCCACTAACGAAAATATTCCTCAATAATTGACAGGTAATCAAGCATCCGGTGATGCCTCCAAAGCATCGAAAGTGGCCTATCAATTATTCTGAACCTCCAATTCACCTCGGCCCGTAGAAAAAGTCCCCGTGAAATGTCGTCCCCAAGCGTAATTGTCTCGTCCTCACTCCCATCAAGCCCCTTGGGCTGAAATTCCTCACTCTTGTCACTACGAGAGACACTGATCTTGAAGAAAAAAAAGCCACTCGATGTGACTTCCTTCACGAAAATGTCTCAGATCTATTCTCGATTAACACAATTATCATCTCAAGAGTCCGGTCCGCACGAAATTGGAAGGCAAAGTGTGGAGACGAAATCAACTAACAGCAGTCGACAGTCACAAACGCCATGTTGAAAGGCAGCCACAGTGAACCGAACACACTTGCTCGTCCCAGGCGCACTGGGGGCCATTTACAGGCATTTAAACATCCATGCTTCCAGGTATGGGTGTGTACAGTTTGTGCCAGTCACACTGGGTCGGGTTATATCAGAAAAGGGACTGAATGGGACGAATTGGGGAGGCCCATACCCCAAAAGGGACTCAACGCAGATAAGCAGGTAATGGAGAACAATATAGCATGCAATCAGCTGCAAATGAGCAGTATACCACGCCTCAGACGATGCAATCCCAACTCTGGTATTGTCTAGACATCAGTCGCCTCCTGCTGGTTTATAGTGCCTAGCAGAATTAAAATTCCTTGATGAATGGAATGCAATTGCATTCAGAGGGCTCACTCGCACAGTTTCGAGGAATAATAAAAATTGATGGCCTCGGAGGCAAAAGCTCGAGAAATATTTTCTCCAGAGCAAGTAATTCTCTACGAAAACGTTGCTTCAGATATCTTTGGGTAATCCATTCCCTGTCAGACGCTGGCACTTTTTTTTATTACAGCTGATGTTGGCATCCAAACTATACACAAACCATACGTATACTGTGTATATTTAGCATTGTATGCGGGTGTAGTAAAGTACACTTAGTGAGTATCGACATGGCGGCGGGATTTAAGAAGACGAATCCCAAAGTTTTTGCGAAAGTTGGGCCGGAATTAACGCCGGACAATATCTATTGGAAGAAATTAACGGTGAGTAAGACATATTAGAGGTTCTTAAGGGAATAATTAGAAGTGGGGAATGTTATTTGAGGGTAGAAGAGGTGGTGTTACCACGTGTGGCGATTCTAACCTCTAAATGTTCAGAAATTAAACATTCTGGATTTACATCTGCATTTTACATTGACTCCAGGCTCCAGTTCTGGTCAAGGAATTTGGCCCCATCGACTACATAGACTTCTCCCCCATCGAGCCCCATTATTTCGCCGTAACTTGCTCGGTGAGGGTCCAAGTGTACAATCCTATAACAAAATTAGTAACTAAAAATCTCAGTAAATTCAAAGAAGCCGCCTACGGAGGCTCCTTCAGGGCAGATGGAAAATTGCTCTGCGCAGGGGGTGAAGAGGCGGTTGTCAAGCTCTTCGACGTCTCCACGAAGAGTCTTCTTCGAGTTTTCACTGGGCACAAATCCGCAGTGCACAGAACATTTTTCACAGCTGATGGGCATCATATCGCCTCTTTCTCGGACGATAAAACCGTGGCCCTCTGGGACATTCCCAGTGAGCAGCAGATCGTGACGTTCAATGAGCACGAGGATTACATCAGAGCTGGAGCTGTCAGTCCAGTCTCGCCGGATATTTTGATATCTGGGGGCTATGATAAAATTGTACAGATGTACGACGCTAGAACAAGCAAGAGTGTGTTCAGTGTTAACCATGAGGCGCCTGTGGAGAGTCTTGTGTTCCTACCCTCTGGAGGGATTTTTATATCCGCTGGAGGAACAGAAATGAGAGTCTGGGACGCTCTAGCCGGGGGCAGACTTCTGGCGAAGATCTCTCATCACCACAAAACCATAACTTGCCTGAAGATTGCGTCCAACGGCCACAGGATAGTGTCAGGATCACTGGATAGACATGTTAAAATTTACGACGCTGGAAATTACAGAGCTGTTCATACTCTGGATTACCCAAATGCCGTTCTCAGTGTTGGAATCAGCGCTGATGATGAGACAATTGTTGCTGGAATGGTGGACGGTCTGATCTCGGTGCGAAGGCGAGAAGACGATGTGAAGAATGCCGTAAAGGACAAGAGGAAGAAGATGTCCTTCAGGCGAGTTGGACAGAATCTTCACTCCTCAACAGTCGATGTCGTCGTTCCCGATGAACGCAAGGACGTCATGAGCAAGCACGACGTGTGTCTCAGGAAGTTCCAGTACTCGAAGGCCCTGGATTCTGTCATGCTTAATTATATCGTCAATAAAACTCCACACGTTACGGTGGCAGTTCTCCAGGAGCTCATCAGACGTCAGGGACTGAGGCAGGCACTGGCCGGAAGGGAGGGCAAGTCGCTCAGCAATTTTCTGAAGTTCTTGATACGACACGTGGGCAATCCCAGGTTTGGCAGGGTCATGCTGCATGTGGGAAATGTTTTAATGGGTGAGTTTTGACGTGTATAGTTTTTTTAATGAGAGTTTTTTTTTTCTTGTGAAAACAGTGGGAGAAGAAGAATTATTTTTTTATTTCCTGTGGTGCTCTGTTTTGATGTGAATACTTTCCAGACGTTTACGAAGAAATCTTGGACGAATTGGGACCGGAGCCGCGACTGATGTTCACCCAGCTCGAGAAAAAGCTGAAAGAAGAGGAGGAATTAATTACAAGTCTTGCAGAATTGCAAGGAACTCTTCACATGATCCTCTCAGGAGCCGAATCCTCCCAGCCAGTCGCAATTAAAGAGCCCCAGGGCTTGATGGCCTCCACCGCAGCACAGAAAAATCTAGTACTCAGTATATCATGATAACGACTTCCCTAATCATTGTACATAAATTATAAATAGACTCGTTTTGTAAAAGACCACAAAATCGATTTAATTGCTTTCGGTATATTTTTTATTGAAACATTAAATTTATTACAAAAGCTTATTACAAAATAAGTAGAGTAATTGATTAATTTCAAGGCAATAATGGAGTGAAAATGCAGTGAAGTGCTTGGAGAATTTCCATTCCCTACTTCGTCTCAAAATTTGATGATAATAGCAAACAAATATTTTTAGTTTAATTTTTTTTCATACTTCAAGTTAGTTTCTCATTCACGTAATATCTGAGAGATACAAAATTGAGAAGAAAATAAAATGAATATGTAGTAGTGGTCTCACGGCGATCAATTACAGACAATTAGAACTCACTCTCTTTACCTTACCTCTTGAGACATTTCTGCCAAGCCCCAGAGCTCGGAGGCTCCGGCATGACCCAGCCCATTGGTATCCTCTTGCCTCCACCATCAATAAATCTATCCCAAGCGAACCTCGTCATCACCAGCTGCTCCAGATCTTTCCCACCTCTCGAGTTGCCAAGTTTTTTCCCGAAAATGGCCACCTCCCACTCGTCAAACCCACTCCGTTTTCTCCTATCAATCACCCTCTCACTATCACTCTTCAGCATCAGCTTCAGCCCCTGCTCCTCAATTGAGTACTCTCGATCCAACTGGGACCAGTGCTCGATCAGTCCCGAAATGATCCTCTCGAAGGACTCATCAGCTGCACTCGACAGATGCTCACCCCTGGCCCTAGCATTGGCAACCTTCACTCTCCTCAGGTTTCCCAGCTCCTTCAGGACATTCAGATACCTCCTGGCATCACTCCTCTTCCCGCGAACGTCAGACAGGACGAGGTCAGCATCTCTCTTCAGGTTCTCCTCCTGCTTCTCTCTCTCAATGACTTCCCGCTTACTCCTGATCCAATTATCAATTTCTCTGTGAAGATTGCTTCTTCTCTCGCTCCTCAAGGTCTTCAGGGATCTCCAGGCCTCCTTCCTCCTCTTGATTCTCAGTCGCTTCTTTCTCCGCTGGTCAATCATTCTCTTTAAGCCACAGATGTCACTCTCCCCCAACTGTCTCATTAAGCCCTCGATCTGGTACTTCAAGTCTTGACATTTTTCAAGTTCTAGGCTCCAGTCGAAATCTGATGAGTTCTTGTTGATCTGCAGACGATTTGTGGCACTCTCGAGGGAAGTTGTTAAGGATTTTATCGTCAAAATCAGCTGACGAGCTTCTGAGATGCCAAGACATTTCTTCTGGGGTTTCTTGGGGTTATTGAGAGGAGCGCAGGAGTTGATGAAGGTCTCGAAGAACTTTGCATCGATTTTTCGTTGGTTCAAGGATGAGGTCAGGAGGGAGGGATAGGAGGGTGGCGGAGGGAATGGTGGACAGGGCAGAGGGAAGGGAGATGGGGGCTGTACAAACGGACTGGGATACATGAGGACTGAGGGTTTTATATTTTACAGTTGGAAATTCAGTCGGCGAGTAATTTTTTGCGGGCGATGGGAGACACTGGTGAGAGTATTAGGAGACCGAGAGCACCTCGGAGTCCTTTGGCAGCTGCTTCTCGGCCTCCTCGAGAACTTTTTCGGCGTCGAGGTAGGGCTCGGACTCTTTGAGGTCCTGCTCGGACTCTAGGATCTTCTTCAGGTCTTCGTAGGCTTTCACCAGGCGACGTTGACAGTCCGGGATCATCATCAGGGATTCCTGGAGGACTTCTTCTTGCTTTCTGATGTCATGACCGTCCTTACCTGGGGGAACAAGGCCTGTGGTTATTTTTGAGCGAAGGTTTCTTCAGTGATCGCGCGAAACAACCCGACAGCTTTATGAAATCTTCTTCAGAAGATTTTTTTACTCAAGACCTCGAGTGGTGGATAAATTAGGGTGGAGATATTACCTTGATCCTTGTACTTTTGTATCCTCTCCTTCTGCTGGACGGCTTCCTTCTCGTACGTAACCTTTTCCTTCGCCAAACGTTTAACAACACCGGTTTTAATCTTCAAAGTTCGCAGACGAGGATCCGACATCTTCCAAACCCCCCCAAAAAATTATATTTTCGTTTTTATTGAGTCACTGGACACTCCCAACGGCGACGACGAATTAACTGACGAGATAATACCGTATATGGATCAAAGTGAGTGGTCAAAGTTGAAGGAAAGCCCACGATTTTGGAGCGAAATTGTGAGGTTAGGAATTGTTACTCCGTTCCGAGCGGCTTGGCCTTGAAAATCTAGCGACACACTTGAAACTATTACAATTCCAATTTAATTTATTTAAAGTACTAACAATTGTTGCTTGTGAACTACCAGGGAATTAATAAATTGATCCCAAAATTTCGGGGACACCGTCAGAAGATAACAATCAAGAGAAATTAAAAGACAATTTGTCTGAGTTTTTAGTTGTCTTTAAATTCATCGAATTTGAAGAATTAAAAAATATATATAAATATATGAACTATTTATGAGTAATTGGAATTAATTAATGTCAGAGAGTGCCAACTCTGCGCGGAAAATTTAATTATAAGATTTTCAAAAATGTCACGACTTGGCGCCAAATAAACATGGCTGCAATTCTGCGGATAAATTCAAGATGATCGTGAAGTTGCCGTGGCTGCATATCCCCTGCATTCTGCGGTGCAATGTGAGTGAGATAGAAGCTGCAGAGGACGAGGATAAGACGATAGGAAATAGAACGACACAAACAAAAGGTGAAATTCGCAATAAATCGCCCTTAAAGCCCTCAGAACCTCATGTGACTTGACATGTACAAGTGATAAGCCCAATCAACAATTAAAAATGCAAGAGGACGTCTTCCCAGCCGCGGAAAAAATCCTCTCGGACATTGAGAATGTGCTCCGAAAGGATGTGAATCTGTGAGTATTGTTATTTTTATTATAAAGAAAAAAAAAGCATTAGTTGATTCACGGGATTAAGGGCGGGGTTATTTGAAAGTGTGAGAGACTATTTTAAAGCCCTCTCGCAATGTTCTCGTGCCCAATTCCAGACAATTTTCATTGAATTCAGACAATGTATTCGCGAATTAATTCCGGGGATTGGGGTTTCCTTTGGGAGTGATTCATGAACAGTTGCGGAGGGGGTAACGTCCACTGGGGCTCATCCCCGTTCCGTTACCGGTGATTTTGTCATTAGGAACACGTTAGAACACTGACAGAACAATTGTCCAGTGGTCTCCTATAATGTAGTTCTCTTACCTCTCTGAATTTGCAGTCAAAGTTTCGAGATAATTCCGTCCCCCGACTCCGAGAATCGTTCTCCAGTGTACCACGACGAGAACTCTCTGGGCCTGGCCTCCTGGTGCGTCCAGCCCCTCTACACCTACGCTTACACCCGCCTAATGGACCTTCGCCCCAACAAGCTCCGCCGAGAGAACCCCTCGTCGGTCTCACGCTGGCTGATGGGTGCCCTCTTGCTGAACCCGGACGTCTCCACCTTCTGGAACATGCGCCGGGAGCTGGTGAAGAGCGGTCGCCTGGATCCCCTGGAGGAGCTTCGCTTCACCAGAGTTGTCCTCTACCACAAGGCCAAGTGCTTCGAGGCGTTCTCCTATCGCCGTTGGCTGGTGCAGTTCACCCTCGTCGAGCAGCAAAACCCCAACGTCGACGTTGAGTCCCTCCTGAGGACCGAGATGACAGTCTCAGGAACGTCAGCCGATCGTTACGCCAACAATTATCACGCCTGGAGCCACCGAGAGCAAATGATATCGACATATGAGGCCCTCTGCCCCTCCAGTTTAGGTTCTCTTCTTGTTTCCGAGTGGGAGGCATCGGGAAAGTGGTGCAGCTGTCACGTCTCGGATCATTCTGGCCTGTCCTACCGTCAGTTCCTGCTGAAGCGGCTGCTCCTTCTGGAGAGGCAGTCGGCAGAGGCTAGACTTGCAGTTGTTCCTGAGGAGTTAACGAGGCGTCGAAATATTATCCTGGACTTTGTCAAGGGAGCCCGGGGCTCGGAGGAGGTCTTCTTGATGTACGATAGAGGGTCAGCGGAGGTCCTGGAGGCCCTCCACGGCTGCTCGAGGGGAACTAGGAGTGGAATCGACTACAACCGGGTCTTAATGGCGTTATCCTACTGGGTGGAGGACTGCAAGCTCAATGAGGAGTTGATTGAAGCGTTTCCTGGACATGAGGCGCTCTGGTATCATCGGAGGTTCCTCGCATTCGCCTTGAGGGGGATCTGCCTGGGATACTGCAGGGACTCGTGTTACGGTGTGGACTGCTTTGAGCCCCGGGACTCCGTCAGGCTGGTGGTCGACGGGGCCGACGGGGCCGACGGGAGGAAGTGTCTTCTGGAGGTGGCATTCGAGGGGAGGAACGAGGAGATTGTCGAGCGGGCGGGGAAGCAGTGCCAGGCGGACGTTGCCGAGAAGTTTGTCAAGTTCTTGGCTGCTACTGGACTCAGGCTGGAACCTTGAGGGGGAGAGAGAGAGTTTCGGGAAAATGTATTTTTAAATAAACCTTCTTAGAAAATATGAAGTTGGATTTATTGGGAGGGACTTTATCCTATTTGTTTTTAATTGATTAATTCTCTCTGGTCCAGTTGATAAAACAGATTGATTTCCCCCGCTGTTACTAATGACATTTCTTCATTCTTGACTGCTATTTTTTCGAGCCAAATCGATTCGTTGACATCGCGCAAACATACTTATCTATTTTTAGACAGCTAATAAAAAAATAAAAAAGGCGGATTCTGACATGAGGGCCAGTTCTTGTAGTCATTCTTACGATGAAGCCACGCGTGGGCTAATCCTCGTCAGTTCCGAGTTATGTATGCAGTTCTGACACTTTGCGACAAGGGGAACAGTTAGTGTCGTGTGTTCATGTGATCGTTAGGCCTTGGTAGAGCCGATTCGAGTGAGCCACTGGGGACTGGCTATTAATCAATCGTTCGATTATCGGAAATTTGTCATAGCTAGTCATGATATTCGCTTAAGTCACTGCGGATAAGAAACGGAACTGCACTTGTGGACAAACTGAAGTAAAACCTCAGTGAGATCTATGGCGATTCAACGGATAGCTCAGGTAAATTTATGTGCAATTTATTTAATGAGAGAGTAATGGACTTTATGGGACTTTATGGGTTGAACGAATAATCGATTGTATTTTCTCGTCAGTTTTATCGGAAAACTGTGGAGTTTTATCGAGCAATAGATTGCTTAGAAAAGATAAAACCTGACTCTATTGTTAAGAAAACAAAATTAACACTGAAAGAATTATTTTTCACCTTTCAGATATTTGATTAATCACCAGAGAATTGACTCCCATAAATCAAGAAGCGATGACTCAAAGGAAAAATCGCAAATGCCTCTTCAATACAAAGTTGAAGCAGAAGGTAGCGTCCGAGGCCGCGTTATGAAACCCAACGGTTATACTGGACTCGCAGTGATAAATGCTGACACGCGGAAATTGTTGGCGTAAACAAAGGCAAAAAGCACGTGAAGTGCCTTGAATTGAATTTACTCGATTGAGGATTAGTTGTGTTGCAGATGGGCACTGCTGATGCACGTACGAAACAATGGCTGAGGGATCGAGGATATCGGTAGGACTGGAGAAACTGGAGAAATGGGAGTTGAGTGAGTCAATCCCAAATCTCGATAGCCGAGGGCCCGGAGGAATGTCAATTGCAGATGAAATTGGGAATGGAAGTGAGGGACTGAGGAGAGGACACAGTTTGAGGCTGACCGCAGCTGATACCAATGGTGAGTTTCTATTTTTATTTTCGCTCTTTGGATGGAAAATTTCACCCGGTGACTCTGAAAAATTGTCAAGTATTTTGAGACTCGAGTTACGACATCAATCGCAATATTTTCCCTCATGTCTATCAGAACAATTGTTACAGTTTTGCCACAATTATCGGGGTCACCGAGACAAGTTTATTAGACTTCATTCCTACCTGCTCTTTGCTTTGGTACATTGCCAGTGCTGCAGTGCGGAAACTGTATAACTGTAGCCACAGAAAAAGGGAGGGCAGACATTCGGCTAGGAAAAATGCTAGAGAATTGCCCGAGGATTCATTCGGGAATAAATGCTCTGAATTATTCATGAATGTAGCGAATTATTTTATTGCCTTTGTCCGGGCCTTTTTATGGTCTCGAGAAAATGCCGGGGTTCTTAGAGTTGATGTACGTGAGAACACGCGTCCCCGAGTGTCTCATCTCTTCTATCTCTTGAACTTGAGGAAAGCAGTTGAACAATGACCGAGAGGATTTTATTTCACAAAAAAAATCCTGTCCTATTTTTGTCAGAACAGCATTAATTTTAGCGATGATTTGTCATGCCTGGAAGTCCTAAAAAACTGAAAATCAGTTGATAGTTCCCAGCGGTTCCTCGTCTTATTTTTGGGCTCGCGTTATCGGTTCGAACGATCCGTTATTTGTGCCAAAAGAAATTATTGAGACGTCGAACGTTAATAGCGACCACGTGGCACGTCTCGCCGTTGTATGTGGCCAAAACTATTGAGACTTTTTCTGAATTAAATCTGAAAGAATTCTGTGTCGCGGGGCTAGATTAATGAGAAAAAAAAGGTATATTCTTATTTTTTAAAGGGGCATTGGAGGAAAAAATACTGAGAGTGCGTGACCCGTTGCCAAAACGCCTCAAATTAAAGCCCATGAGCCTCTTCCCACGGTCAGTGACTAGACAGACGTGATTTCGTTCTGATTAGCCCTATTTTCAACGATTTTGGGATAGATTTGTACCAGCACAACTAGTGCATAAAATTTCCGAGTTACTGGACTGTTCTCAATTTTTGCATTCGACATACCCGTCTGACTCACTGAAACCGGAAACTCCCCCTCGCCATCTCTCCTGATGTAACACAATCGAGTAACCTTGAACTACTTTATCCCTCTCTCGCCCTTGAAAAGAAAAAGAGGATCCAGGTGGGCAACTGCGTCGAGGCGGCTCGCTGAATCTCCGTCAGACTCGAATCGATAGGAATCACTTGGTTGTACCGGCGAGCAACGCCAAGGGAATACCTAATGACAGGACCACAGAGACCCTGACATCCGGCCTGCGTCCAGCCAGATCCACGCCACCTGCGTTAACGGCACCTGCGCCTGAGCACCTCGCCGTTAATTTACTCCAGCTCGGATGTCCCCTGGTTTCCATGCCCAGGTGAGTTGTCATAAATTATTTAATCTTCTAAAACTGTAAATAATCTTGGAAAAGAAACAGAGTTCCACTACAAATTGCAACACAAACAGCCGGCCACTTAGTCTATTCCGCGAAACAGAATTCCCTTCCTAAAACTCTTAACAATTGTAAAAGTAAACAAATAATTCTAGGGGTAAAAATGATAGTCATAAACCAACTGGTAATTTAAAGATTCGCGAAGAATGCCAAGAAATATTGACTGCAATTGTAATTAAAGAACCAGTTATTCAGTGGGGACAATTGACAAGTTTTATTGTAAATAATTGTGAGAAGATATTCCCCTAAAGATCACATCATCATCTTCATAAACATGCGTGTAATAGACATCTACCCCAACGTGAGGCTGCGATATTCGGTCAATAGGTGATCGTAGGGGCGCAGACGCGAGTACACATTCACCCCTGGAATTGTGTGAGTCTCTCCGAGATGTACATTGGAGGAAGACAAATCTCTATGATCTAGTGAGCGAAAGCGAGAGAGTGTGAGAGAGGCTCGCAGCTCTCTCAAATGCCAAGAGTGTATTCACAAGCCAGAGGCATACCAGAGTTCGGTTCGGTTTAACGCAATTTCTGAAAATCAAATCAACGAGTGGCCTAGGAGTACTTAGATCTTTGGCTTCTCTTCTTGTTTGGAATCGTCGACCTTGAGAATTTCTTCATCTTCGACTTCCGGTTGGTCTTCTTCCCCTGGCCCTGCTCAGGGGAAAGCTACGAGGAGTGCGCGTGGGGTAGATTTTGTCGGTTATGAGGGAGTAAGAATGATGAGTGTGTTTTAGAATCCGTGGAAGTTAACAGTCGAGGGAAATTGAGTTGGAGGAGAAGTGTTTGGGTTTCATTGCGTTATTTATGTGTCTGCTGTAAGCAGAGAATTGAGTCAGGACAGTGGCGCCCCTCTACTGGACTGCCAGCTACGATAACACCACCCGCCGCAGGTGATTCTATGAATTTATTTAATTGTAATAAAACTAGACATACTAAATAGTAGATTCGTTACTTTTCATATTATTTTAATGATTTTAATGATTTTTTCCTCCATTTGATAATGTTAGAACGTATGGGATTCTTTCTGCTTCTCTGCGTTGAGAAACATCGCTTCGGCTGCATATGAGTTACAACTGAAGGTTACTTTGCGGTTGGAGACTGTTCCGATGCCGCAGGCTTCTCTGGCACTTTAGCTTCTTCTGTAACAGCAGGTTGCTTCGCGGTCGTAGGCTGCTCCGGCGCTACAGACTTCTCTGTAACTTTCGTCGTGACCTTAGGTACTTCTGTGCTAGTAGGTTGCTTCGCGGTGGTAGGCTGCTCCGGTACTACAGACTTCTCTGTAACTTTCTCCGTGACCTTAGGTACTTCTGTGCTAGCAGGTTGGGCTGCTCCGGTACTACAGACTTCTCTGTGACTTTCTCCGTGACCTTAGGTACTTCTGTGCTAGCAGGTTGCTTCGCGGTGGTAGGCTGCTCCGGTACTGCAGACTTCTCTGTCACTTTCTCTGTGACTTTAGGTACTTCTGTAATAGGTTGCTTTGTTGTCCGTGGAACTGTAACTTCCTCAGCCGGTACAGGTGCAACCGTAGTTGGTGGTGGAATTGGCAGTGCAGCGATACAACGCTTCGCGTTCGTATTGAGTGCGCTCAATTTCCGTTTCAATTGCACCAATGATGAATTAATGCTTTTAGCAATTTTCTTCTCAGCCGAAGAGCTCGCCCGCTGTTGTGCTCTTTGCACCCTTTCACCACGTGCTCTCCATGCAATAACAGAAATCTTCACCGGCGGTAAGCGTACAGCAACACATGCCCATTTAACTCTCTTCTCCTCACACACCTCGAGGATGTTTGCCAGGTTTTGTGCCAGCTCCTCTCCTTTCTATGAGGAAAATCGAAATACAATCTATGGTTCACGATCAGTGGTCTCTCTCCTCACAAGAACTATTCGCTCACCTGCTTTAGTTCGCTGACTTCGTGCTCCACAGCTGTCAAATTCGGCAGGTATTTATCGAAGGACTCAGCTATCTTGGAGGCGTGGTTCTGTACAGCTGCTTTGGCATCGGAATTCAGTGGCTGAAGGCATTTGTTCACGTCCTTACCCGCATTTTTTGCGGCCTTAAAATCCTCCTTTAAATTGTAAAAGAACAATTCAGGACTTTCCGTCCATAGTTTTGATGATAAATCTGTTTTGCAGAACTTACTGAAAGCAATTGAACATTGTATTGAGCTACGGAGAGAGCATTTTCATTCGCATTCGTGTAGTCGTTAAGGAAAGTCCGCTTCGTGTGGTTCAGCTGAACGACTCTATATTCTTCAAGGGATTCCTGAGTTTCGCTGATGGTCGTCTTCACCCAGTTCACTCTGTTATCAATCGTTGCCTCAGCCTTAAAATGTTAAAAGCGATTGGGTGAGCTTGAAGTGATGGAATAGTTTCACTAATCACACAAATTATTGCAGCAGAGCTGCAGGAGTTGAAGAATAGGAGGAATCAGAGTTGTAGCACTAGAAAAGTCACAAGTTACCACTTACTTGGCTGATAAAAACGACTGCAAAAGCAGCAAGAAGTGTGCAAACCCTCATCGTACGGCTGATAATGATGGTCCAAATGATTTTCGGGGGATTCTTATATAGCACCTCTACACCCCTCTCTCCGGTTAATAGTCACAAATATTGGGGATAATTACGGTGAGAATTATAATGGCGCGATATGCTATACTAATGAGAAGCCTTGAAACGTGCCAGAAATGAAATGTCAATATTGAGAATTGGTGTGGAATATTTTCATCAGATATTGTTAATCTTCAATAGTTCTTTCACCTCACAATTCGTCTAATTCAGATCTCTTTCTCTGTCTTTCACCGGTGCAAATAGCAAGTTGATCACGGTACAACCGCGTGGCGAATTTGGGTTAATTTAATTTGAGGGCGATAACATTTCTTCACTAATATTTAATCTTGGCTTAATTATTATTCTCGTTTAGACGACATTATACCCAACTAGGTGGCACAGCCAATCCATTAAATTGATGACTACAAATGGTCTATAAAATTACCATTGAAAAAATATGTCCGATCGAGTGATTGCGCAAGTGGATACATTCGATTTACAGGTGAATTTTTTTAGTTGATTGTGATTAGAGATTCATGAGCTTTATCGTCAAAGATCCCGCCGTACATTAATTACACAGTTGTAGGATACGTCAGAGCTTATCCTCGTATCCTTCTTCTCGAGATCTTTGAAATGAAAAATATGGAAAAGCCTTTTCTTATTACATTTTCCACTGGCATTAATTCAAACGACGTTTCTTTGAGGATAATATTGCAGAGTTGACGTCGGAGTGACTTCACAAACATGTTAATCATCTGCACTTTGAATCTGCTGGAAGTAATAATCATCTTGTCCATCGAATCTCGCGGAATTGAACGAGTCGCCTGATAAAGTCCGCAGGAGCTCGATTATCTCTAGTAATTAATTTAATTTTCATTATTGTATGGATGGAGAAGGGTTGTAGATGTACGCGAACATATTTTCAGATTGTCGAGACAAATATCTAGAGAGAAAAAAAATTTTCAATCGTTCAGATATTATTGAACAACTGCTGGCATAAGTCCCTAAGTTTTGTCGTCCCCAGTGAATAAATAAATCAATGAAACGAAGCCGAGACCGTGTGTACGCACACTAGACAGCTGATCAGGGACTTCCTCCAGCTGTCTCTGGATGCCCCCTCCATCGTAGCCCGCGGGTCCACGGGTGCACCGGGTTTTTTTTTACACCAACAAAAGCAGAACCGCAAGTTTGCCTGGTCGCCGGTGGCTCTCCCGCTGTTGCTTCAACGTCGAGGAGGATTCATCGTAACATTTTGTGCAATTTTCACGTAATTCGAGAGACTCTAGGGCTTCCGATGACGTCTCGGGAGGTGCCGGTGTGTGCTGTGGGTGTCGTGAAGCCTTCGCTGGAGAAATTATATTGAGTTCGGTAGTGGTAGGTAGGGAGCATCATTTTTTTTTTTAACCAGGAGTCCAGTGATTAACTCGGGGTTCAGCGTGCTGCGAGGTCGCGAGGTGCTGTGTCCACTTGTTTTTTTGGTTCTGGAGTTGGAGCTCTGATTGGAGAATGATCGCTGCCAGGCGATTGCTCAGTGCACCTGACGTGTGTAAAATGTAAATAATCGCTGGTTTCAATTTTTTCTATTGCTTCTGGCAAACACAATATTATTTAGGTACTATATCACTCCACACCAGATACAGAAAATCATACCGCGGATAATAAATAAGCCTTGCTGATAAGATAATGAAGAGTCTATCGTTGAAATACGGTTACAAAGTCAAATTAAGATGAAAATATTTTATCACCTGATGACGAAATGTTTCAGACCCCGTGGAGCAGTGGGCTCGGAGCATCAGCCCCACAGCAGCGACAGCGATGACTCCATTACCTACAATCAGGGCCGCTATCAACACTCGCGCGATGGCTCCGGGGGTGGTGGAGGCCCCCCTCCGGCCGAGGGATACGCGGTACCGAAGGTCCAGGTGTCGGCTCCCACTGGACCTGAGACTCCCAACATTAATGGGCGAGTACATTTTGCCATTTATCGTTGCACCCAATTTTTAATTCCGGGAGTTTTTTTAATCGTAATTCTTTTGGCCGTTTAACAGGTTAAAATATTTTTTTGCGCGGTAGGAATTTATGACTGGTCGATTTTTACTTATGAGACGAATGGAAATTCTTATCATAATATGTATCGTCGATAAGCCACCAGATAACATCTAAACTTTGATAAGAACTAGACAACAAGGTCTGAGATTGTCGATTAATTCGAGCGTCACGTACTCCCCTAGTTATTTACCAAAAAAAATAATTACGGGGCGAATTCAGGAGCTGATGTACCAGAAATAAGTCGCAAAATATCACCAGAAATTTTTCTATAAATAATTTTGAATCTTCGAAAACAATTTGTTCTCATTCCCCTAAAACGTCTTCCCTCGAACATCTGCTGTTCATAATTTTTTATTGCGAAGAATTAAAATCTTGTTTAAAAAAGCAGGGACTGATAAAATGATAGGCAGGTGCCAGGGGTCGATAAGAGACCTCGAGATAGATCGATACCTGCTTAGTACGTTAGAAGACACGAGATCTCAGCTCGTTGCTTCGTGCCAGAGGCATACACCACTTGCAATTAGCTCTTACTCCCGGGTAGTAATTAAGAACGGCAAAGGGAAACATAGGAAAGTGAGAAGTGGTGTCTGGCTGATATACAGAGTGCGTTTCCATCTGGCGTGTTATTGACTCACAATCAGTCGTGTGACAATTAAGTACGAACAGTTGTTGGGAAAACGCTGTCACTGGCGCATTGAGTGGGCGGAATACGAGGATAAACAAGTGGAACGATAATAATTATTTATTTCTCGTTAACAAAACAAATTAAGTCCTGATTTTTGAGCCTCGTTTTATCGAGTGACGGTGATTAGATGCTGTAATTGAGTGACAATAATTACTATGACGTTCCACAAAATTAATCGGGTGATATTAATTTCGAATTACTCGATTTCGTGAGCTGTCAAAGTTTATCATGAGTTTATCAAATACTTCGCGCACTGGAGGGAGGAACGGAATTCCCTTATAGTTTCTAGTGTAAACGAGAGAGTACTCTCCACTTGGAAAAATTTAGCTCGAGAGGATTTTCTCCAAAATTTTCCTTCCCTAAAATCGTCAGATTTTCTTTCCACCTCCATTTGCGGCGTACATGCCTTCAACGCTCTAATATTCTCGAGCCAGTGGTAATTGCCGTTAAATTGTCGGGTAGAGATCCCGTGGAAACTATTTGTGGAGTGAAAATTCACAGTTCGGAAAAATAGTTTAACGAAAAATTGTGAGAATGGTGGACGTCTTGGGGATGGCTCCGAATTTTCAGGGCGACATTCGCCGCCGGCGGCTCTCGCTGCCAGTGAACTCCGCCACGAGGATTTTGAAAAAGGCACGAGACTCTTGGTGAGTACATCCAGAAAAATTATTTATCTGAAATTAATAAATCGTTGATTTCTTATGAGGATATTTTTTAATTGAATAATCAGACGAGTTTATTTATTTTTGGAAATTCAAATGCCTTTTTCTGGGCGTAAGAGCGCATTCGGAAATAATTGGGGAAAGGGGAAAATTGATGGTCTCACTATTTTTCCGATAAAAAGACAAAGAGTGAAAAGTAGGGTAGAAAGTTGGAGCTAGAGTACATTGAATTGTTGGCGCGTGGCAAGGTCTCCGTTTTGTCTCGGGTAACATTACTCGTTAGGAGAATTCATGTGAGCTCTCGCTGAAAGGTTTCCCACGTATAATTTTAAAACCCATGCGATATGGAGGTTAATCCGCGGGTTATCCAGAGCTATGAAAAATTAAAAAAGAAATTAGAGTCCTAACAAAATTTTGTTCTTCACGGGCTCGTTAATTTCCTAGAATT
Organism: Psyttalia concolor; assembly: GCA_030522845.1. Classification (NCBI taxonomy): domain Eukaryota; kingdom Metazoa; phylum Arthropoda; class Insecta; order Hymenoptera; family Braconidae; genus Psyttalia; species Psyttalia concolor. The sequence continues at coordinate 57,353 of JAPYZM010000057.1, read as the reverse complement.
ATTTGTTATACTGGAATTATAAATGGATTGACACTTTGAGTATCACACTTGCGGGTGTCATTCCTCTTTCGATTTAAATCAAAAACCCCATTTACACATCAAACGTCCACTCATGTTATCAAAATCAAGATAGCGATATTCATGAGCATTCACGCCATCCAAATCAAGCTAGTTGCATTTCTGACACGCAACACCGCCCATCAATCCCTAGTTCACTGAAAAATTGAGCAATCGTTTCAATTCAAAGGCTGTCTCCCACAAAAACCGGTCCCCTCGACAAAAACATTAGCCGGAAGCCCTTCTAATCTCTCCCTTCGAAATAAATAAGCCAATATTTTCAAACTGATTTGAATAATTAGTAAAATTAAAACCTAAATTAAATATCAGCTCTTAAAAATTATCCGGACGTCTACTTGCTCTCGGCAGTCGCCAAAGAGTTCAAAAAATATTTTGTTCTGTTTTATTCTTAAACAAGAGCAGTAGCAAGAATTTTAACTACATTTTTTTATGAGCGCCAGAGAAAAGAGACAGAAACTCCAATTGTTCCGACCTCGAAACGACTTTCCACACGACTAACAGCCGGGCCCATTATCTCCAACTTCCGCGTTGCCTCTAATTTTCCCAATTGAAAATGTCCAATGTCGCTCAATTTTTACGGCGAGCCAAAAGTCTTATACGGGCCGAGGGTATTTCACGCGAAAGGCATCAGCTGGGGAGCCTCGGTCTCTTGTAAATGAAAAATTGGGGTGTACTTTCTGGATAGAATAAAATAGCAAGAGCCCCAGTGACAGCACTTCGAGATGAACTCAATCGACTGTATAAGATTATGCCCTCCCGTGGTTCCGTTTCACGCGCCTCGTATCTCTCAAATCAATTAACCCCGATTCCGGCCTCGCCCTTCCACCCAACCCTGGAAACACAAGCAGATGCTAAATATATAATTCTATGCGGGTACCCAACACCAGACTCTCTCTTTTTCCGTGGCAACAAACGTTCGGCTTTTCCTCCACCGAAAGTCAATACCAATTTTGAACAAAAGAAAATTATTAAATAATTTCTACTCCAGTTGATCCAACGGTCGCAGATGCTCCGCTACTGAGTATTTTGTTGCTATTTCTATTTATTTAGTGACAGGATGAACGACGGAAATAAATTAGTTGGAAGTAATAGATCGAGTCCAGCTGTTTTAATTTTAATTATTGATTTTCTATAAGGCTTTAATGAGGCGTGATGAGCCTGAAAATGTCATGCGTAGTATTATGAAAATATCTCGGGCTAATGAGTCAAGAAGAACATGTGGCGACGGCTTTTTTTTACAGTCTCTGCGATTTTGCACGACAGCATTTTTTCGACTGGCGGCAATGGGGCTTTTATTTTGCAGGTAATTAAAAAATAATTTGTCGTTGTATTTTTTTTTTAATTGCTGTTCTCTGATATTTCAACTCGAACAAAAGACTTACCTAACGCGTAACGAATCAAATAACGCCAAATGGTGATACCAATTTCTATTTGTAAAATCAAATGAGTACATGTAATTTTCTTATGACGCAACTCAGGATCGAGAGGTTTCTCTTACCGTATTCCCCCTGTGACATATTCACGGGTCACGTTATCTGTCGGATTAATTGTACGCTCCCGTCTCTCCCCCTCGTGCCGCGACTGTTAAAGTCGTTCAGCAGTTGCAGAGAATTTAAATGTTCGTAGAGAGAATTGGCGGAAAGTCCTGTTGGATTTATTTTCTTCAATCGCGTCGCGACTCTCGGCCTGCGGAAAAACTGAGGTGGAAGAAATAGCGAGACTTATCGATAGACCGGTTTTTAAGAGCCACCTGGAGATGGACATCTCGGGGTCTGCTGCTGGATTTACAACTATTTTTTGCGAACGGCTGGTACTGCAGTCGTCACGCGAACATTTTCTATCGAACAATGGAAGTGGAGGTAGTGTCGGGGTGGCAGTACGTGCGGAAAGGCGTTCGCGAAAGGTCCAGTGGATGGAGCTCCTGATTGTTCCGCGAAAAATTGTGTGAGTCATTTGAAGAGGTCCACATCGAGACGGTTGAAGAAGGATTACCACCGTAAACTTTCTCTCGCTCCGTGAATTGTAATTTTGTTGCGGAAAAAAAATAGACATCCCTCGAAAAATGAAAGATCGGCAGTAATTAAAAAACTCGCCGTCGCGTTTACCCACCTCAACGTCGATAATCTTTCCGAACAATGAGGATTGTACTCCATTATTTCCGCGAGCTGATAAAACTTGCCCCGCTTATGAGATCCTCGAAAAGCCCGGAAATCCAGTGGGCGTAACAAAAGGGCCAGAAATTCCGGATGAAGCAAGAGTCGTAAGCCGAGAGTATGGTATACCGCGGCTTCTCGTTCATTCTGGGTACCGGTGGAAGGAGCTTATATCACTGTATCGATCTTGACGATAGTGGGGGACTTCCTGAAAGTGTAGACACCAGTGTCTTTGGATAAGTCACGTTCGTAAGCCCTCCTTTCATCTTCACGTTCATTCATCTATTCACCGAGTGCCTCCTTTTCAGTCTTAATTAATTGAAAGTTTATGGGGGGACGGGTTTAAGGAGCTTTCCTTACGCTCGAGTAGTTCAATCAGCGAATGTTGCCGGTGATAATGTGAACAATTGAGCTGTTGTCATTTTTGCTGGGGAGGAGGGCTGACCTGGAGACAATTTTTCTTTGACTCGAGAATTATCTGAGTTCAACCCCGTCAATTTGATAAATTGTTAGTGAACTGGGGATCGCAATCTTTGCCTGCAATCAATGGCCTCAAGACTCGGCGTTATTTTGGCCTTTGTTAATTAATTATTATCAATAATACTGGAGTAAGCATTGAGCGCGGACTCAACCAGAATTATTATTAACCCTCCATTGCAATTTTTCTCCAAATCTTGTCATCTGTAATAGAATAGACCTATTCGATGATTGAGAAAATTATTATCGACCCTTTGGCCTCCGCAAAAAATCGCACGTTTACATAAAAAAATTGTGTTAAAAAAGGGGGCTTATCAGAAATGCTCTGGAAGTTCTCGCGCAGGATTGACGTTGCGTAATAAATTCCCGAGATAACTCACTTCATTGGTAAACAAAATACAATTTTTCTTGGGTATTATCACTCGAGGGGCGATAGGAGTCGTCCGAGATCTGTTGGAAAAAGGCTTCTCTTATTCCTCCTCTACTTGCATCATCAGAAGTGACAGGGGTCGGACGTAATTGAAGTAACAGTAGAGCCATAGTGGACAGGCTGAGTTCCCATCTCATGTTAAATGCTCCTATTTCTACTTTTAATTCAATCGCACTCTGACAACTCCTGGGAAAAGGGAAATTGCACTTTTTGTCATGAGGAATATTTTTTTCGGCTACGGACTCTGAAATTATTTCTCCAGCAATCTAAAAATATGAAAGGAGACGATCCGCTTAATTTTGGACACTGCTTGATTAGAGATAAATAAATATTTGGAATACTGACCGAAGTTTGCGGCGCGATTCCCGTCAATTTGGGAAATTGGATTAATAATTATTACTGGCATTTATTCCAGGGCCTGAGTGAAACTTTGGGCTTACGGGAGTTATTTTTCGACATTCAAATAAAAACTTTTGGAGAAAAACAAAAAAATTGGACAATTTCACTCTATCCCTCGAACTGATAATTCAAGATGAGCCATTTTTTCCTACGCTACCTGTTCTCATATGTTGATCCACTTTGTTGTCCGCTTTAAAGCTGGAAAATGGGATTTAATGAAGTGAAAAAAAAAATCCAGCTCTTATATCAGTGAAGGCAACACAAAATATGTCAGGGAGTTCTAGGCGACCTTTGTTTGTACAGCCTTCGGTGTTTAATTCAGGCAGAAACCTGCAAATTCGAATTGGGGGCAGTGTTTACATTTCGATGGAGTTCCCTCCAACGTCTGAGAAATGTAAATATTGATAATGGCAATTGAAAAATTATTGAATTTATTTTTGAAAGAGTGTGCACGTCGACCGTCCATCGTTTGGAGAGTGTCCAGCTATTGGCTGGCTTACCCTAGCCACTGGCGCTGTCTTCCGAGTGGCGGAACCCGGCGTTATCTGACATTCTCGTATATATATACACGTACATATACATATATATAACTGTACAATGTAACCGAGGAGTTTATCGAACGGTTTGGCCGCCCGCCTCTGGCAGTCTCCATTCATCTGTGTTCGTGAGACAGCTCGGGGTCTGACTATACGCGCAATAGGCAAATTAGGGTAGGGAGCACGAGTAGGCAAATGCGGAGGAACCGAGGCGAGAAGTGGTAGGAGAACGAGTGTAGTGAGACAGGGGAAGGGGTGAAAAAACTCGGAGAGCCAGAAGCAGTTTAATATCCGCTGCGGACAGTGTTAGGTGGGATCGGGCGTGGCGTGGCCGCTACTTTCGACGAGAGGTTAAGATTCAACGGAAAAATAAATCACCTCTTGTTCGCGATAAACAATTGCCATGTGTTTATAAAAATCCCGGACTGTGAAAAATCTCAATCCCATGCGTTTCGCCAACGACTGCGCGAGGGGAAACGGCCCGCTATGGTCAGACTTTTTTCTCCGCTGAGTGACAGAAAAATTGAAGACATGTGGCGTTGAGTTTTTTTTTTTTGTCTGTGGAGTCGGACGAACTGGGGAGTCGGGATTTTTTTAACCAGTGGGATCTGCTACGATTTCGGCTGGCGGGAATTGTGAGAATTTTTTTGAGGCTCGGGTGGGGATTGCTTGGGCTTGGCCTTGGGTTTTGGGATTTTTCCGGGGGACGGAGAGTGAATAACTGATCGTGATTGGTTAGAGGGCCTTGAACCTGGACTGATGAAGATTCTGGAGAAATTTGGGGGAGTCAGTGGATCCATCCTCGCGGTTAGGGGAGACTGGCATTGAGTCTGTCAACGAAACAAGGGAATACTGGGAATTCTCCCCCGGAGATTATTATTCCTCTGGCCAGCGGTGCATGGGGGAAATCACCCCCAGAGACTCCATGATGATTTGCTTCGTGCAGGGATTTTCTACTCGCGATAACAAATTAAGGAGATCGAAAAGGTAAACAATAGAGACTGAGGATATTGTGGAATGAAGCGGTATTTTTATTATGGTTTTGGGATATTTATTGTTTAACGAGGAAGTGTTGTTGGAGGAAATTGAACAGCTGCCGAATCTTTTTTTAGAGAATGACGAGAATTACCGATTAAATATTTTTTTGACGGGGAATATTGTGAATGTTAATTCACGATTGGAAGAGATAATGGAAGGCTTTATATTTCAAACGTGACATTTTTATTGCGAGATAGCGAAGAATTTTCGTTGAAAAAATGTCGGTAGAATTGGAGTCTTAAAACTCTCAGCAAATGAAACGTCGTCGCGAGGTCGTCCGAAGGGAAAAAGCCGGTGGCTCAATGTAACTTAGCAGATACAATGGCCTCGCAATGGTCGCCCATCGAGCGTTTCAATGGCCGTTAAACCGCTCTTATTATTTAGGTCGCGGTGTGTTTGTCGCAAACAGTTGCAATGGGTTTATTCTTACAGTTTATAAAACTGATCGGTGTTAACTCGAATCCGGTGAGAGGACGGAGGCGTCCACGAGGAATTGAAGGGAATGACGAGACTTGGGAAAACCGGTTGGGACGCGGCTCTCGATTGCCGTCGTATGTTTATTGGATCTTGTTACTTCGTGGGATTTTTTTTTTTAACTAGTCAAATTATTCTGACAGGCACTCGGAGGCTCCATTAATCCTCGGGGAAATACGTCTCAAATAGATTTCATCTCCGACACGGGAGATAAATTGGGAATTCCTTATCGTCTTTTTCCTCCTCAGGCATTTCGTTTTGATTTGTTTTTAACGATTACGACATTTCTCAGGCCTCTTTACTACCCAAACCATCCGAGGATTTTTTCGTTTATCAAATTTATCAATTGTTGTTATTCCCCTGGCAATGAAAAATATTAACGAAGATCATTATTTCCTCATCAACGAAACTCCTTCCAGAAATTTAATATTAGTTATTTTCCATCGTTTAATTACTTTTCAGTTTCGGGAAACAGGTAATGATGTAATGATGAATTAGGTCACGAATTGTTAATCACTTTCTAGGATTGAATAATCATTGAACACTTCTCGTGAATGCCGGGGAGCTCTGCAGCTTCCGGGACAAATACCATCCCCCGGTTAAACCCCAGATCTGACAATTGTAATTATAATTACATACTGCGATAAGAATAGAGTCAGATAAAATGGAATTGTCACGGCCTCTCCGGAGAAGTCGGGCCTTGATAAATCCGAGACGAGAGATCCAAATAGAACCGGTTCGACATTTCTAGTCTTCCACCGATAAACGATTTATGCCCTCTCTCCTCTCCCTCTCACGTGACTCGCATTACCGCGTGACGTGAATATTTAATTGGGCCGTATCCTCAAACGTCTCGAGTTTTTCAAATTTTTTTCTTTCGTCGTTGAGAAAAAAATTGTCTCGTAAGAAATCAAAGTTTTCCGTCACTCTAGCGACTAAATAATTCATCAAGTTCTCATTAATGATTAATTTGTAATAATTAATTATCAGGTGTTCCGATGAAGATGAGAACATTAAAAGAATATTTAAAAAATGGATTTTACGGACGCAATTAATTCTACATATGAAGAAATAAATCGGCGCTCGTGCCTAATTTTGTAACGCTCACGCAATGGCTGAGCGTTGAGCAACAGAGTATCATATCCTATTTTTTTCTGGACAATGAGAATTGAATAACAGACCCATTGCCATTGCTTTCATAATTTGCCCCCACCGCCGGTAAGAATTGGAAATAAAAATTCCCAATATTTCTGTATCTCCCCTTCGATTCTCAATTTTTTCGTAATAAATTTTCACACTCAGCGAGTGCAAAAAATCTTCACTGCTTTCCTCCTTCACAGCCGAATAACTGGGGAATAACTCTAACTCGTTATCCCTCGTCGCCCGGAAAAAAATGCCCATTAAATCCGGATATTAGTACTGCCTCTCGCCTCAATCTGCAGTTGGGCATGAAAATAATTCAACGGACTAACGTACGGTGTTTTTTCCATTGTAGTTTTACTCCACCTTTTTTCCTCGGAATCATATATACCTAATAGGCCAGACCAGCACATCGACCTCTGGGGGCAGCTGTGGCACGAGGTGTATTTTGCGGTCGCCTCACGTGCAACGCCTGTCTAACACTCGTACTTCCCCTCGGTCGATATGTGCACGGGGAGAAAATTTCGTCGAGCGTTTCCTCACGTTTTTACTCTCCTTCGCGTGTGTCGTTCAATATTTGACGTATTTTTCACGTGGCCGGGGTAGGGGGGAGAAACGACGAGACGTTTTCGGGAAAATGGGGGAGAAATAAATTTTTTATTCATTTTTTTTCCTCTGTATTTCGAGCACTCTCGTCCCCCCAGAAGCTCCGCAATTTTTTTCTGTATTTTTATTTCTTAAGGGGGGGACTGTTTTCTTGTTTGGTTAATTACAAAAATCGTTTGAAAATTTTCCCCCTCAATTTATTATGCAGTGGGTAATATTCGCGAGCCACGTGGCCCGATAAATCACAGTTGAAGCTATTTCTGCGGTACAAACCGCCCGAGTTTCAGTTCTATATGGGAACGATGACCGAGGAATGCCTCTGCATTGGCTCGTGGAATTGCATTCTCTGGGGTTTATTCGCAGAAGTTGAAACAAGGGGAAATAAACAAATATCTCGGGTACTGACACGTGCGATAGAGAATTCCGATCGAGGGGATTTTGGAGAGAGGAAACTCGTTACGCGGTTGACGATTTTTCAAGGAATTCCTCGGGATTATAATTATTAATTAAATGGCTTGAGCTGACCACTGACGACAACCCTTTAATAATTATTTGATCTATGATTTATTTAATTGCTAACCTCTCTCCCTTCCCAAATCCTCCAGGATCCACTGCCACAAAGACTGATACTCAAGTGAAGTAAAAAATCGTCTCGAGCCTTTTTCCGTATCGACTTTGAGCCGTAGCTCAACTCCACTCCTTCAACATTAGAAGAAAAAATTTCCGAGGGAGGTGAAGTCAGTGATGGGGCTGGTGGACACTATGGGGAATCGATATCCCCACGTGGCAGCTGTCGACGGGAGGCACGTGAGCCTGGCAAAGGCTCTTCTCCAGCCCCAAGTGTCTCTTGCACGTGGCAATTCTCCTCATTTTTTTTCCACCACAATTTGATGAATAGAACTGAGGAAGAATAAATCCAAAATTCGTAATTCAACTGTGAAAAGTTTCGTAATTCGATTTTTAGAAATGAATCCCTCACACGTGCACTCCTCACTATTTAAATAATTAAATTATTTTGCCCTGGGATTATTTATCAATCCGAAAATTCCAGAGCCAATAAATTATTCAAATAGTTATCGATTGCTGGGAAAAATAAATATTGTAGTTCTATTTGCAGTTGTTGTTACTCGAAAATGTGTTATTGTCGCGAGAAAATGAGGCACCGAAATAAATTTCCAATGGAAAGTGACTCGATGGGAAATCACTCCTCAGTTGGTAGTCCTTGAATATGAATCGGGGGATTGAAAATTGGGTAGTACTGGATGGCGCAGCTCCATCAATAAATATTTCATGCCCTCGGCACATTTGGAATTACCAGGGGACGTCTGAAAGACAAAAGGAAAATAGGGGAGAGGCTGGAGGGCTGTCTCGACATTTTGCTATGTAAATATGGCTCCGTGGGTCGTACTAATGAACCCGCGAAGACGTGTTACATTATGCAACAACCCTGACATGCCCCAAAAACCTTTCCCGCGATGGCGGGAGATGATAACGGACTATTTTCGAAAGATCCAGGCTTCTACTCGATCTTCTAGTAATTTTTATCTCCCGTTTTTATCCAAGACCAGCAGCGGAGATACATTTTAAAAATATCTTGAGCTCCATTCTATAACCGAAAAAATAATGAATTGCAAAATAATTAACGCAGCTATTATCCAATTGAAAAAAAAACGATGAAAATTTGTGCAGCCGTACAATGTTTACGCCGATACCGATTACATATTCATTGGACAATCGACTAGGAAATACACTCAGCGGGATTTAAAAATTCATCTGCATTTGAATGTCATTTAAAATTCAATTTTCTCGAGTTTAAATTGCGGGATAAAAAATTCATGAATTCGCGGACAAAACAAATTTGTCGCAACAAAAATGTAAAATTCTGATGCATTCATGCGAATTAAATTGGATATCGATCGGCTTTCTGGCATTACGCGTCACAAAAAACAACAAAGCTCGGGAACTTTTTCATTATTTTTTTTTTCTGTTCGCCTGACATACTTTCCCTGTTTATTATAAATTTAGAAAATCGGAAAGAAAAACGTACGTCAGGAGATCGCAACTTTTTGCCTTTTTTTTTCCTGCCCTTCGAAAGAGCCGTGACCGCCGCCACCTGCGGGTGCATCAATAATGACTGATAGTCGGGAGTGCACTCTTTTCTCTGCGTGTAATCGATGATGGTGAAAAACAAAAGGAGAGGATAAGTGGCGGATGGAGGCAGAGGGGCCGTTAGTTTGCCGGCACGTGGACGACCTTAGACTGGTGTTTAGTTTGTGATAATTTGAATGGCGACCTTGGGAGAGCCAAATCAAATGGTCGAAAATTTCCAGAGTCGCTGTCAAAAATCGTTTCCACGGAAGATCATTTAATTCCGAGCCCACTCCACTCTCGAATTAATTTCCCCCTCGATCACTCCCTCTGCGATCCCTCAAATAACCAGCATAAATAAAATCAATGAATTTCCACCTGAGCACAACCTCTCACCCCCTGAGAGCCGCAGAACTCATCAGTGGTATGAATCAAAAATTAATCAGCCCCAGAAAATCAATCGAAATTAATTGTCGGTCTTGCCTGATCATTAGAAATAGGTCGATCGATGCTAACCACTGGCTTCCAGATGCGTGCACCTTCTCACGAGTGTTAGCCGGTGGTCATAGAATTTATTAAGGATTCAGGAGCCAGAAATGAAGGTCGTGGGTGTTACCCAGTGGTAGGCGTTTACGTGGGGGTTGTCGACGAGTTACATGACCAACCTGGCTATTGCCCACTCAGTTCGCTCTCGGCTGGCCCGTGGAAATCGTCCCGCACCCACAATTCTCACCGCTAATTAATTAATTAATTAATCAATATTCTGGCTGGTCCAGAATGAAAAATCTCCCCTCACTCAATTAATTTCAATTTTAACCGGAATTAAACAGAAAAATAACAAACAATTTCCCCCGAATTCCACTAACACTTCCCGAAAATTGCTCGCGATAATTGATCCAACGAATTAATTTCAGTGAAATATTTTATGAATATTTCATACGTAAATTGATGAAAGAGAATTGGCCTATTCGAGAATCATTTGTCCGGATTTTTTTTATCAGCCAGTCGGTGATTAGTAGATAACAGTGGGCCCTCTGGAGTGATTTGGGAATTGTTGAAGGTCAATGGTTTGAGCTTAAATAAAAAATTTGAGCTCAAATTTGAATAAAAGAAGATGAGCATCCTCTTTCTGGCAAGACTCGCCCTCAAGAGCGTTGGCTCCAAGTGGAGGCACTCGAAGCGGGTGATATTCAAGAAGCACAGATACGAGCGAGGCTTCTATTGAATTTTTTACATGAAAGGACGGCCAGATAAAATATTCAAAAGGTCCCCGGGATTGACAAAACTAATTGGAGGATTTTTAATTATGAGTTGAAGATATTTGAGCTGTTTATCGATGGATTTTGAGACGAGAGCATTAATTCGGTTGTGCTTTTCCACAGCACCTGTCACACGAACTAGGTAGATCCGTCATTTATTGTCACCGGGTATAAATAATTGATTGATTTGATGAAGTGGTAAAATCGAGTTCAGTCGGACGAGAAATATCGTTGTTGGGGCTAGCGAAGAGATTTTGAGAGATTATATTGCTGCGAGTGAATAAAATAAATTGTGACAAGAAGACCGGAAGCAGCGGAGGAAAGAAAATTGTCCTAAAAGTTTTGGTTTATTTTTGTTGTAGGTCTGCTGGATCTATAGGAGCTCGTTCTGCACCCAGTACCCCCCTTCAGGCTGTAGGAAGCACCCAGCATTCAACTCAGGACAAACATTTCCAGCAATCGTCGGCAAGTGGTTCCCAACTGACAGTTGCAGCGAGTCATACAGCACCTCCGCGAAGTCCCAGCCACACAGCATTACAAAAATGCAACGACAGGTAGTTACACTCAGCAGATGACGACAATGTCGTCGAGACTGCACTGCAGATTTGGATCTATCTGAGGAAGGGTTGATCGTGTTCTAATGCCGTTGTCCACTGATTAATTTTGATTGCAATTAAAAGAATAGCTGGAGATGAGGGGAATAAGCCGTTCCCTCGGGCTGTCTCCAGGAGAATAACATTCCCCAAAATTCCTGTGTACTCTAGGCTTCGCCGTTGCGTCGCTAGATTGTTCAATAAATTTATCTGAACTCTCTGATAAGTCTGATAGTCTCCGATAGACTCGTCCACCTGTGTCTGCGATAACGTCCGTTAGCCAGTGGCGACCGAGTATTATTCATCAGTTGATCTCTTCAGGTGTCCGAAATGGCACATTCCGAGACAATAACTCCTCCCAAGCTCAATGTCAATGTGTGGAGTAATGAATTGTGGAGTGTACAATTCAAGCATCGATTAAAAACTTGGTGAATCTCGCGGACATCCAGAAAGATCCCGAATTAATTTATTCCGACCTCTCATGGAGTTATCTCGATAGCGAGTGATTTTAGAAGAAAATACCTAGAATAATTTATTGTAGAGAATTTTAGGAGCCACAGAAAATATCTTATGACGTTTTACCGTAGAAGGAGCGGTTTCGGCGAGGGTTCACGATTTTTAAGCTGCGGAATTTGAGTTGTTTCTGCATAATTTCGGGAGTCACTGTCTTCTTAATTTTTCTTTTACGTTTAATGACTTCATTCGTTTGTTTACAGCCAATTATCGAAACCCCTGAGCAGGAGCACACCGTCGATGACGCAAGCCTCAGCGGCAATCGCCAAATCATCCACGAGATCGCCCACATCTACCAGTAGTGCAAGACAGAAAAAGTTTCATCGCCATTTCACGCAGGTAATTAAAATAATTTTTTCTGCATTCGTCCACTGGCAATTGTGCTTCCAAAATGTTTCTTCGAAGAATACATTTTGCAAGCACTAAAGAAGAAAGCAATCCTCCCCCACCAAAGTGAAGTGAAAAGTTCAGTATCAACCTAATGGATAGTCGTCGAAATTTCATGACCAGGTAGCCCCGGACGAGCGCGTACTGAACTACTACAGCTGCGCCCTGGTAGGCGATATCCTCCTCCAGGGACACCTGTACATAACTCCCAACTACTTCGCCTTCTACAGCAACGTCTTCGGCTACGTGACCAAGCTGTTAATTCCAACGGTATCGGTGCGCAAGATAAGCAAAGAAAAAACAGCGAGAATTATTCCAAATGCAATAGCAATAGCGACTGACGAGGAGAGACACGTGTTTTGTTCGCTGCTGTCGAGGGACTCGACGTTCAAGCTGATGAAGCAGGTGTGGGACGCCGCTGTCGAGGGGAGCCAGCCACCCGACGAGCCCCTACCAGCTGAGGCGAAATTACTGACACCGGAGGCATTGCTGGTCGATGACTCGGAGGTTAATCCCGAGGAGGATGACTCCAGTATGTCGGAGAGTGGAACTGATCTCAACTCCAGGCCGCCCACTGTTTGCACTGATGATACTGATGGAATTACACCCCCTATTCCCAGGCCAAGTTCGCCACAACCAAAGTAAGCTGCCTCCGAAGGCTTCCCTGATTAACAACTTTAAAAAAAAAATCATTAAAAAACTCTACCTCGTGTACTGATCGATGAATGTCCCTTGTCATTTGCAGATTGGATCTGATAACTCAAACAACAGTATCACCAGTTAACGTAGGAATATTGAAATCTATGCTGAGATATCAGCTGAGACCTAGCACGATAATAGCGATTTTAATTGCACTACTGGCAGCACTCTATATCTCAGCTGCTGTGATGATGGTCAGAATTGATAAGCTACACAATGCTTATCTGAATCATCCTCTGGCGTCGCCTGAAAAATTTACCCAGGATCGATTGCTGCATTATCTTAACACAAATCTCGATCAAATTGTCAAGGTAAATTTCAACTGCACTCGGGCATTCTGTCCATTGGTAGACTGCAATTTAATTTATTTAATGATCATGAAATAATGCCCGCAGGTTCGGCAAAGTTTGCAGACATTGTCCCAACAATTTGTGACAATGGGCCAGGCTGATCATCACCAGAGGCCAGGTGGCAAAGGAGATCACGAGGATGCGCCGAGTTAGCCCTCGAAGTGGTCCTCAGATATCGTAACAATTCGAAATGTTAATAATGAGAGTTCCCTTCACCTCGCTAGCGTATGAAACGCCCCATTTATTATTCTATCACAAAATAATAATAACCATAATTACGTACGTGATAATACCTGCGTTATTACCGAGGGGGATTCTCCGGCGAGTCATTGGAGAATATGAAATAATGAAAGAAAAAAAAAATCATCCTCAGTTCAAGTTCTCCAGACGAGTGGAACAAATGGGGCGGGGCGGAAAAAATCCGTCGCTCTGTGGTGACTCCTAGGAGTCGTTAGGACCTAGGATTCCCGGTGAGAACGACAATTTTAAGAAATATGAGGGTAAACCTAGGTCATTAGGTTGCTTCGCAGAACCAAGACATAATTCAATTTTAACCACATGAGAATTAATTGTTTATCGAGAGTAAGTGGGGGAAATTAATCGTGGGGAGAGACTCTTTCTGGACTGCAATTTCAGTTTCTTAGGTTTTTACTAGTCAGTGTGCATTTAGCAGTTAAAGTTCTCATTTGGTCTCGTTTTTAGGGACGGAAAGGAGGGAAATTCATTTCACGTTTTTTTCTTTTAATCGTACAGATTAATAAATTGACGATTTTTATGTTGATTTCAATGAACATTTTAAACAAAACCAGGAACAATGGAATTCCCCCGCTTACTAGATTGTTCCTCCTAGTCCGAGAGAAAAATTAAAATAACGAAACAGTTGTAAATCTATAGAGGAATAAATTCTAAAATAATTCTCCCAGAATCAATCATTACTTTTGATTGATAATTACAGATTATTTGGCGAGCGAGGGGTGCGTGAGGGAGGGGAAGGGGCTGGTAAGAAAAAAATCTCAAAAGAAAATAATGCGAAGGCGATTGACTGTGATAATATAAGATTGAGGATTTAAAGGATAAAAATTCATTTACGACACAAATTGTGAGTGTCTGGGCGCCTCTTGCGTGCCCACGATTCTACGAAAATTAATTAAAAATATTATAATGACGTTGATTAATGTTTGGGGTAACGTTGCCAAGTGATAAAAAAATTTATCGACACAAAAAAGAATAGCTTTTGACGAAAATTTGAATAAAAAAATTGAGAAGCACTATTCGCAATTGACGACGAGTTCTAATTACTTGCAATAATCGTGGGCAAGCTCTGGGGTAGGAGCTGACAAATATTAAGGGTTCAAGTAATGTTGTAGTAATTGATATGACAAATCAATATGATTCGACACATTTTGATGAGAGATTTAATGTAACTATTGTCCTACGTGTTGTTTAATTTTTTTAATTTATCATTCGAAATTGAGTTAAGTTAAATGTTTATTCAGGGAATAGGTGGAATGAGGTGAGTTGCAGGAATTTTTCGCAGATAGTTTTGGAAATGTCTTTGGAACTCTGGTTTCCCAAAAATTTACCAAATAACTATCTCCTACAAATCTGCCGCATTTCACCTCTCAATTGACTAGGTAATTTTCCGTCAGTGTAATTATTTGTAATTCACCGCTCTTATTGTCTGACTTTGAACACAATTATTTTATTTTTTTTAGAATTATTTGAGCGAATGCTTTGTTACACGTACTGTTTAATTATTTGATACTTTTGGAGTGACTTTACTGCGAAAATTTTATTCTTCGGCGATAACTGCGATAACGAGGATTTGATGACAAGTGAAAATATCTCGTTATTATTGAGGACAATGTTCGTCCGTTTGAGTAATAGAACCGGCGTTTTTGGAATTTTGGGAGAATTTCAGGTACTTCTTGAATAAAAAAAAAAATTGTTGTTTATTCTTTGAAGAGTTTAAGGGGTTTTCAAATAATTTAGGGAGTTTGCAGACAATTTTTAATGTGAAAATAGAAGGATCTATCGAGTTAATAAGAATATTTGTGATTAATGTGCTTATTGATCCAATTAATGGATAATTAATTCTATGAAATTAGTTTGGAAAGTGGCAGCTGTGACGTGATGAAAAATTGGAAAACAATATTGGCGACTCAATGTTAATATAAAAATTAATTTGTTTACCCTGTCGATGGATATTCTATCCATCAAATTGTCTTAAAAAAAATTGGAACGAACAATTTAAATGCAAATTAGAGAGAATCACCGGAGAATCAACGTCACAGATCAACCACTCGAAAATACCTCCCCAAAATAAGGCAAAAAAAAAAAAAAACAATAAATAATACTTTGATTAACCCACTTAATTAATGATTACAGCCCGTTATCGCAAATCGTTTAGAGACCAACAAATTATTCCAATTGATCGTTGATGTATGTTAATTTAATATTTGTAATCTACTTGCCTTAAATGTAATGTTTTTTAGACAGAGATTTAAGAAATGGGTGCTCAATACACAGTCCATTTCTCCCTAGACTATACCCCATTGATTTTTATTTTGAATTATTTAATTAGTGATACCTACTTTTGATCATACGACAGGAGTTCCAATTATTGTCAATTTATTCACTGCACAATGGAACCAAGTATGCAGCCGTTGAGCTGACAATTGAATTGTCATCGAGGAAATCTGAGTCAATTTACCACTACTCAATTACGAAAAAAAAGCACCTTAAAAAATAAGATTAAGAAGTGAAGTTAAATAAAAACAATTGCTCATTGAGCTAAATGGCAGAGACAATAATTGGAACTCAGATTGAACTAAAAATAATGAATAATGAGGAAATTGTTGATCGTATCGTTGACCTCAACGACTGTTTGAGTAAATCATTCTGCAATGATTCTATGGGAAACGGGGAATTATGAGGGATTTACAGACAGACCAATAATTTACTAAGTAATGTGTGTAGGCGATACACAGTGTGACACAATAAAATCGTGAATGAAGTAAAAAATTAGTGGTCTTGCTGATTTATTTTCCTCCAGACCAGTTGTACCATTTCATTTGAGCAGTCTACTGAGTCACGAAGAAATTCCGTGGCTTTCCTTTCGCGGAAAAAAAATGACCGCGAGGTTTTTTGTGGTATTACACAGACGATCAGCTTCCGATAGATCTTTTTTTATCATTCGTGAGATGAGATTGTTATTTTTAAATCACTCAGGATAATTATTTCCTGTTAAAGAGGAAAGGGAGTGACAATTTTTTTATAGTATCAAAAATATCACTTGCGCTATTTTCATTATTATCGCTGCAGTGATATCAAGCAATAAATATTTGTACTAGGAATTTCGGAGACGACACTCGAGTCCTTGGCAAGTCGTCGACGCATCACTTGACTCTCGAGTCGGCTAGTCCGTATTAACATATCGAAAGGAAGAATAGATTTTAATTGGTAGAAGACTCATTTCCTATTCTAATTTTAGAATTCTCCAGAAATGGCTTTGGAGAATTTATTAACAATATTCGTTTGATTGTCATCTCAAGGAAGGCTTCTTTGAAATAATTTAATCAGCGGTCAATTTAATTCCGAAATGCCCGGTAGAAAGTGACCGGCGCCCTCGCGATGTTGAATAATTCACAATTTTCCCAGCGAAATCCGTGATCACGTATGTCTTATCGTTGGGGCTGCCCCCGTCATCATCATCAAGGATCCAACGAGTGGGGGATTTTGTGGTCTCTCCGCCGAAGCTCACCGCCGCCTCATATAAAGCGATTATACGCAATCGACGCGGTTAGTTCGACTATCACTTCTGTCAGTTGACTTTGTATTTCTCTGGGCTTTCATCATCGAGTCAGTAAAAAAAATTCAAGGTCAGTCATCAATTATTAAGGAAACTAATAGACGAACCTTACTTCATTCATGAAAAAAATCGCTAGAAATTCTATCGATAGAATTATTATTTTTCTGCGCTCCTTCAGAACGAGCGACAGAAGTGGCTAATAATATTTTTCGTATGGAATTATTTCAACTAAAATTTATTATGACCGACAACTGCTTCGAGTTATATAAAATGTCGTGAACTGCGGAGATAAGCTGCCCCAAAAAATCTCTACCTGCGCTTGTGTGGCTAAAAAAACCCGGAGACATGTATTGAGTTTCAATTTAACGCTATTGCCCCAAAAAATATTGGAAGCCATTATAAAATTAATTAATAAATTGAATGAATGGTAAAAGTCGAATTGTGCCGAGTAAAAAAAATTCCAATTCCCCGGGGAATTATTCTATCGCAGAAGACGCAATCTAAAAAAAAATTGCGAATAACAAAAACAAAATTCATGAAGACGCGAAATGTCATTAATAACGGAATCATCATAAACTAACATTCCCATTACCGAAGATTGTTCTGCCCCTTCGATTGTGACTAGACGAATAAATTATGCTAAACGTAGATAAAAAAAATCATTGTTAATTTGTCATTCCCGTCATTACTTAACTTTACATAACCCGCCACACCGAATGCAACAAGTGGCTATTGACGAATCAGTGGAGTTATTGATGAGCGGTAGACGGGATTTATAAAAATATGATGTTACCTCGCGTGCTTGAGAAGCCAATGAGTGATTCACAGCAAACCCATTCGGAGAGACATCAATTGCACACGAGTTTCTCACGCACTCGAGGGAATACATGGGCTTTTAGTTTTGCGCAATAGGAGTCATCGATGAATCAAAACGGATGCATTACTGACATTGCCCCCAATTTCAGATGAGAGTAGGAATAATTCATAAGAAGAGATTTATCGGTCTGGTTTTAAAATAGATCTCATGAATTTATGATTAAATTGTTGCACTGGAGCTTGTCGCTCTTGAGCGACAGTAATGAGTAATGAGTCGTTTGGAGATATTGGACAAATCTATCAAGAGAAATATGTCCTTCTTCAAGAAATCCTATGAATGCCCAGTTGTATCTTTACCTTTTCGTATCTTTCCCCTAATGAATAAACTCTTGAAGTCAATAAATCCGCAGCGCAAGGTCCCTCAACAGAGGCCCGATTCATCAAACCCTAATTGACTTCTAATACCCGGCAGATGGGATCGTCGGAGCCTCTGATTGTGGAAGCGATCTACATGTACGAGAGGGAGAATGCCGAGCTGCATCACACCGATCGCTTCGAGTTGGTTCACGAGGAGACCCCGACGCCGGTACTCCGTCGAGGCCAGGAGTTCAGTCTCGCCGTGAGGTTCAACCGAGAGTACGTGGAGGAGACCGACATCGTCCGGCTGCTCTTCAGCTTCGGACCTAATGCGAGTATCTTCAAGGGGACGCGGGGAGTGAACCAGATCAAACCGAGAGGGCCCCCGCTCGTGGATTTGGAGGCCTGGGGAGTGAGGCTGGTGGGCAGCACCGATACCGATCTCATGGTGGAGGCTAGGAGCCCCGTCGACAGCCCCGTCGGGGTCTGGCAGCTGAACGTGGAGACCACTACGCTTGGGAGTAAACTGCCGCCCAATACCTTCCACTATGAAAAGGATATTTATTTGCTCTTCAATCCCTGGCTCAAAGGTACGACTATCGGTTGTCAAATATCGCATGGGATGTTCTACGAAAGCTTTGCTCTTTACTCTTTCAGAGGATATGGTTTATATGGAACCTGAGACACGTCTCGACGAGTACATTCTCAACGACATCGGCAAGATTTGGATAGGACCACACGGAAGTGCCCGCGGACGTGAATGGATATTCGGACAATTTGACAAGGCAATTCTCCCTGCCTGCATGTTGATGTTCGAGCGGTCGAACATCAAGGCGGAGCAGCGCGGAGATCCCATCAAGGTCTCGCGTACTATTTCAAAAATGGTAAGCAGTAGGAGATTTCCCTGCCTGCCCTAGTAGCTTCATTAATTAATTAAATAATTTATAATTTGTTAAATACATTACCACAAGTTCTCGATGACCCCTTCATGTCCTCCAGGCAAACGCCTTCAACATGGTAGACGGGAAATACGTCTACGAAGGTATCCTCGAGGGCAACTGGTCCCCGCCTTACGACGACGGTATTTCGCCGTCAGCCTGGACGGGGAGCATTCCAATTCTGGAGCAGTATCTGGAGACCGGTGGCGAACGCGTGAAATACGGTCAATGTTGGGTGTTTGCAGGAGTTGTTACGACCATCTGTCGCGCCCTGGGCCTGCCCTCCCGAGTCGTCACTAACGTCGTCTCAGCGCACGACACGAACGGTTCTCTCTCCCTTGACGTCTACTTCGACGCCGATATGAACCGTCTGGACAGTGATCCGGAGACGGGAGGACCTGCCGACTCTATCTGGAATTACCACGTATGGAACGACGTCTGGATGTCTCGACCTGATCTCCCCAGGGGCTACGGGGGATGGCAGGCCATCGACGGCACTCCTCAGGAGCAGTCCGAGGGGCTCTATCGGTGTGGACCGGCGTCTGTCGAAGCCATCCGGCAGGGTGTCACTGGTTGCAACTACGACATTCCCTTCCTGATTGCCAGCGTCAATGCTGATCAGATCCGGTGGCTCCAAGACCCCAACTCCATTATTGGGTGGAGGAAAATCGACACAAATACTCAGCAGTTGGCATTCCACTTTTCTTTTTAAATTATTGATGAAGTCATTTCATTAATCGTGGAATTACATTCGTCGAATACCTGGTGACATTCCTCAAATGATTTATTTCTTTCAGCATTGGGCGGATGGTGTTGACGAAGAAACCGTGGATTTTTGACCCCAACGGGGATAGAGACAGAGAGGACATCACCCACGAGTATAAATCCCCTGAAGGTACTAGAATAATCACATTAATCCTCTTCCTCAGGATTCAACGACTCATGTCGACTCCTTATTATTTTTTGAAGGAACTCGCGCTGAACGTCTGACCCTGTATCGAGCAGTCCGAAGTATTCCATCGGCGAAGAGGGCGTACGCCGGAGGTGAGCAAGTAGTCGAAGACGTCAACTTCAAACTCGTCGATCTTGATCGCGTCGACATCGGGGATCCTTTCACCATTCGCATTGACATTGAGAATACATCCGAGGAGAAGAGGACCGTCAAAGTTGTTTTGTCAGCCGGAAGTGTCTATTATAATGGGGTCAAGGCCCAGCAGATCAAGAGGGCCGAGGGGGAGTTCGAGCTCGAAGCGGCAGAGAAGAGGTCCCTGCAGCTGAGGTGCAGTGTCGAGGAGTATTTAGATAAATTAGTTGAGTACGCCAATATGAAATTGTACGCAATCGCTGTTGTCCAGGAGACCAATCAGACGTGGGCGGACGAGGACGACTTCCAGGTTATCATGCCGACGATTAAAGTGGAGGTAAATAGAATTGAAAATGCAGTTGAATATAAAATGTTAATTCTGCCAAGGAGTTTTACACGTCAATTCTTATCAGATTGATTTAATCGTAATTGTTTGTTGAAATTTACGATTGACGTTGAGGTAATTTAGTTGATAGTTTCAGGATAAATACCATTTATCTCAATAATAATATAATTATGTTGATGATTTTAGATTGAGGGAGATCCTGTGGTGGGACAGCCATCGACTATTACGCTGAGCTTCACAAACCCATTGAAGATTTATCTGACCGAGTGTGTATTCAATTACGCTGGACCCGGCCTATCCAAAAACAAGACAATTCAATTCAGGGACGTCGGCCCGCTGGAGGACGTCAGAGTTGAGCATCAATTGGTACCGCAGAAGCCAGGGCAGCAGAAGATTATTGCGACATTCACGTCGCGACAGCTTGTGGATGTCACCGGAGCTGTAGTTGTTGACGTCGACGAAGCGTAATAAATTACTGAAGTGTCCCAAATTGGCGCGTACGATTTTTTGACAGTACTTATTTTTCTAGCTCGTAAGAACTTTCGTACCAATGATATTAAATGTTCATGAAAAATATTATTTTCATAGATAATGTAAATTAAATAAAGAAACTATCGATTGATATTTTTTTTCCTGCATTTCGAAGAGAAAGAAATGCCTAGCGGAATAGGAAAATGGGATCAGTTAAGGTCTGGAGGCGCTCGGAGTGTTTCAAAATCCAGAGATAATACTCATCTGTATCAACAATGATTAACTCATCTCGCTTTCCCACTGCACTGCAAAATAATTCCTGCTATCTCTATTTATTCACCCATCATTCATAAAAAAATCACGACAAATCACAGCTCATGGAGAACTGGAGAGACCAGAAGACGAGCGAGCAGAGGGCTCCGTAGATGATCGGCAGAATATTCCCCCGGTTCATGAGAACCTCAGCCGACGAGTTTCTCAGTCCACACATTCCCCTGTCGTCACTCTTCGCATCCTTGAAAGGAACTTTTCTCTCCACCGCCCTCAGGACCTCCTCCACAACCATTTTAACCTCCTGGTAGATCAAAAACGTCTTCAACTCCTCCACAAACCCCTGTCCCTCCGCCTTCCCCTCCCTCCGAATTTCCCCGCTCAGCCGCGACTCCGGATTGGCGATCGTTCCCTCCTCCCTTTTCCCCAGGACCTCGCTTGCCTCCGTAATTTTATTCTCTCCAGTTCTCCCCAAACTCTCCTGATAGATCTCGAGAGCTCGACAGAGATTTCTCGCCCTCTCATCGGCAATTTCGAAGGCCCGGATGACCTCCCCCGGAATCCTCACAATCTCCTCCTGCTTGCGCATGAATTCACTGGAGAATTTCTCGCAACTCTCGACTAAACATCTTCGAGAGGTCATAAGTTCCCGCGAAATCGAGGAGACGATATTTCCACACGTGCCAAATTCTCCCTGTCTTCCCCCAGAATTCTCGGCATCGATACTCATTAGACTCCTGCTGGCCTCCACCTGATGACTCGCGTCCTTCTTCATTACGTAATTAATTGGCGAATAAATAGCTTGTCCATTGGTACTCGTCAATTGCGCATCGCAGCAAAAGTTCTGAATCTCCAGTCGATCTTTACCAGTGGCTGAATCGATTAGAATGCATTTGTCAGTATTAACTTCCTTACATGGGAGCTTCGACTTCCTCTCTACCAGCAGCTTCTCCCCGAGATGATCTGTCCGGTAATCCTCTCTGTAATCCAGTAATAGTGATCTCGAGGTCTGAGTCTCGATGACCTTGAGTATTTTAACAGAAGAGGCAATCTCACTTCTCAAAGTCCTCTTGGGATTCTCGTCGGCAGCTGGAGCTGCGGCTGGGCTCAAATTGCAGGAGATTTCGACGTCCACTAATTTCTTAGGAATTTCCTCACTAACTTGAGGACTAGGGACTGACTCTGGAGGAAAGAGGGGATCGAGGCCATCACAAGAGACTCCAGCCTCTGCCGAAGAAGGGAAGTCAGTGGCTGTGGACATGTTCACCTGCTGTCTGGCTTCAGAAACTGTCTGGAGACTCCGGGATTTTTCCAACGGGTTCGGGGTTTGGGTCTCGAGCGTTTGGAATTCCTTGTTAATTTTTGAGGGAATTCTCGAGGGTCGCAGGCTCCTACTCGATGGAGTCGAGGGGAGGGACGAGTCCGAGATGTTCGCCAGCTTCTCTAGGAGAGTTTTCGAGGGTTTCAACGAGCTCTGAGAGGATTTCATTGTCGGGATTCGAGAGGACGTCTTCTTCGCAGGTCTTGGAGACTTCTCCTCGAAGGAGAGGATTTCCTGTAGCATCCGGAGGGACTGCGAGTGTTTTCTGGATTTCTTGGAGACCTCCTGGGAGTCGGAGGAAGGTTTAACGGAGTTTACTGAATTTTTGGAGAGTTCCGGAGGTTTTTTTTCGATCCTCTGGGCTTCTTCGGTGGAGACGAATGTCTTAGATCTCAAAATCGGGAATTTGGGGCCCTCTTCGTTGGATTTTTGAAGTTGGGGAATTTTTTTGGACGACTGGGGGTTAAAAGACGTCCGACATTCTTGATTTGGAGAATTTTGAGTCTTTGAGACGTTTTTTTGGGATTCTGGCCGCTTTTGGAGACAGTCAACCGGCGATTTTGATTGTTCGGGTGTTTTCTTCGCGGAAACTCTTGCCTTTGGCCTGTCGGGCTCGTGTATACCTGCCAAGGGCCTGAACAGGGCTCGCGCTCTCGTACTCGTTGGAATGACCGTCCTCGAGGGCTTGGCCGTCGCCTGTCGCTGGAGAAATAACCCCGAAGCGAATCTGCTCCTGATTCTGTCTAGTTGCGAGGATTTCTCGGGCTCGGGCTCGATAATTCCCTCGCTTGATGTCACTCCGACTGGCTCGTTACAATTTTCTGGATCCACCGGAGGCTTCTGGCGCCTCTCGATCGTGCTCTCGTCGACAATTATCCTCTGCTCTTGTCCCCTGGCCTCCGGTGATTTCTGCGGGCTCTCCTGGAGGAGTACTCCAGTGTCAGACGTCGATGACTCGAGCTTTAATTTATTCTCGTGTCCATGAAAAAAATTCGAAGACGATATCTTCCGGATTCTTCGACTTTTCAGCCCGTGACTGGTCTTCATTCGTTTATGCATTTTAACTCTACATCTTCTCTCGAATCTCCCGACATTGTTATCGTTATTATTATCGTAATTGTTACGATGAGAATTACGGGCTTCACCGTTGCCCCCGCCTCCCGGCGTTATTTTCCTGTGGAAAAGCTCACTGGCATCGGACTTGCCGACGAAATTTTTCACTCTATCTGGGGAATTTTGTAAGAGTCCCGGGATTTGCTCGAGACCTCGACTCCCACCAGAGCTCGATGAATGATTTTGCAAGAAGAAATTTCGCCTGCTGAAAATTTTTGAATTATTCTTTGGCCATTCCTCATAAAAATTTTCGTTTTTAGGGGGTTGAGGTGGATTTGACCTTGACGTCGTTGAAGATTGAGGGGAGTGCTCGGTAGTAGGAGCACCAGATCTGGCAGGTCCCAATCTTCTGAATGGCTCCAGCGAATCAGCAGTGAAATCCGCTCGCTTGATTCCCTTCGGCTGATTTCTTGAGTGAAGTTTTATTGTCGGGCGGTCTTTGGACGTCCAGAGGGCCTGAGAAATCAGCAGATCCACTCGCTCACGTCTGCTCAGAGCGGGCGAGACTGATGTATTAATCGCGGAATCAGTTCTCGAGGTGTCACTCCAAATGTCATCACTTTTAGATTTGGCGTGATTATTCCTATTGATTTGGGGTTTTGCGGTTCGGTCTACGGATGTACTGAGACGGCTGACGATGTTGGAGAGACTTCTCCCGGGGCCGGGTTCGTCTCTGAATGTCAGGGGACCCGGCAGACGCGGACGATTTTGCGCTAGCGAGTGGAGGATTGAGCTTATCTCGAACGGGGACTCTTGAGACCGCGAGGCTGACGGCAGCCAGGACGAGCACATTTTTTTTTTGATAATTAACCGCGTGTCTGGGGCCTTCGCATGGTTCACTGATGGTGATTTTGACAGCTAGTCCGGTGTGAAAGCAGAAGTGAATTGAACGATCTTCAATTATTTAGTGACTAATGAAAAAAACCCAGTGGCATTTTCAATTACTTAATCAACTAATCTCTTCTAATTTCTACTGATAACGTAGAATAATTGGTGAATGAGTAATAAAAGTAATCGCCTATCAACGTACGAGCGTTATTATTGATCTTAATACATGGTTGCAATTATTTACTTTGCAGTAGGCGCTGACTGGTTGGAGGATTTGGAGTCACGCATGGATGCACTGCGCTTTCGTTTCACTTCCTCGGCACGCCTGACCTTGGCCTCCTTCTGCCTCTGAGCCAGGAGTTTGGCGTACTCGGCGGCTTGCTCCTTGCGAGCCAGGCAACGCCTCTTCTTCAGAGCTATCCTGTGTCTCTTGCGCTGAAAAAATAATTAATTCACTAAGCAATCGACTTTCCAAGCGAGGACTCCAATGAGTTTGAAGTTGAACTGATTTTTTGGTGTAGAGTTCGTACACTGAAGAGATAGCGCATGGACAACCACAATTCTCCAAATCAAAAAACCCAGTTTACTTTTCCATGAACATGAACGTCTCCAAGATAAAATTGAACACTTGGCTACTGCCTGTGCATGGCAAGCAACAAATTATTCTTCGTCTGTGAGGCTTGAAGACGAAGCGAACGCCTATCGATTTTTCGCAATAATAAATAGAATAGAAAGAACAGAATTACTGATTGACTTACCTGGAGTGTAATTGGAGTGATGAGACGCTGGATCTTGGGGGCCTTGAAGCGCTCCTTCTTCCCCTCCTTCTGGACTGGCCGTTTGACAACGAATTCACGCAGATCATCTTCCTTGGTCAGGTTGAAGAGCTTGCGAATGCGCCCGGCTCTCTTGGGTCCCAGACGACGTGGGAGGTTCTTGTCTGTGAGTCCAGGAATTTCCTGGATCATAAAAAAAATAAAACCATTGATTAAAACAATCATCCTACTCTCTATCGGAGGTTGAAGTCTTCAATTTTTAATTTATTGCGAATTTGGTGGATAAAAGTAATTGTGTAGAGCTCGTACACTGAAGAAATAAAGTATTGATAACCACAATTCTCCAAATCAATAAGCGCAATTTCATTTTCCATGAACATGAACGTCTCCAAGATAGTAAGCTACACTTGGACACTGCCTGTGTGCATGGCAAATTGTTTTTGAGAAATAAATAAAAATTGGATTATTATTCGGGAGTAAAATATTTTGGGGGGATGAACTGACCTGTTCTCCCTTCTTGACAACAATCAGAGCCAAGACTGAGAGATTGGCATCGACGATGCACCCACGAACTGATTTACGCTTGCGTTCACCAGTTCGACGTGGTCTGTAGCACGAGTGGCCCTTTGACAGCAACAGACGGACACGGCCTAGGAAAATAAAAGAATATTAACAATCGCCTGTGTAATTGGACAAGTGGGTATTTAAATTGTTTTTTTATTTGTGGGACTTACTGTTGGTGAGGACACCCTGCTTCATGGGGAATCCCTGTTTGTCATTTCCACCAGCCACACGAACAACGTAGCCCTTCCACTCGTCTCCAAGGGAGTCGGCCTCCACTTCCGCGCCCATTCGCTTCTCGTAGAAGACTCGGAGCTTGTGCTCATCGGTGATTTCGATGAGCTTCTGGCATCCTGTAGCCGGGTATGACACGTTCAACTGAAATCAGTGCACGTGAACAACTGCCCTCAACTTCATTCTTAATAATTTAACAATTAAAACATCATGTAGGAATGATGAATTTCCACCGCAGCGTTCGAGCCAAAATTTTGAGGTTAGAAAATTCACGGATTGTTTATCAACTCAAATAACTTTAAGAATAATCTCTCGTGATGTTTTCGAGGTACTTGACACTTTATTAATCCCGCAGAATTGGGGGGAATGATTTTATTTTGTCGCGAACACTAGCCAGCTCCGAATCATGTGGCGGTGGAGGCGGCGGTTGACACCTGATCTTCGAACACAATTTTCGAACATCATCAAAATAATTCAATCAACAATATACACATTAAATTAATCCGTGAAATCTCCTCTCTCGATTGTGAGTTTAATTGCAATTCCCCGATTTGGGATTGAAGAATTATGGACAGATTTGTACCTTCATCGCGACACGATCTAAACAGTGCCACGAGCCATGAAAAAGAAAGAGCTCTAGTTTGACGAGCCGCCGGGAGGGCGCGCGGCGACCGGAAGTCGAGAATTCCCGCCGAAAACTCGTTCTTTCAAACCGCTTTCAATTATAAACAAATAACCTGCGATTTTTATTGCATAAACAATTGCATTGCAGTGATTAAACCTTACAATAGAATTATTAGAAACATATTATCGGTTTTAAATATTCCGTATAAAAAATTTAATTCGGGATTTTACACTAAAGCTCTAGTTTAATAAATAATTGTTGGTTATTGAGCACATTCAAAAATTGTAATTCGAATTATCAAAATCTGTGTAAGCCAATATTGTTATTAACTTATTACGTGAAATTCTGATGATTTTATTTGCGAAATATTTTTAAATATCCGTCACCGGTTGTGAACGCCGTAGATTCCCGCGCTGTCACCGGATTGGCGGGAAACCGCGATGTCTGTCGCCGATTGTAAAGGCCCGCATCATCCTCGATCCAGCAGTGAGGCTAAAGGCTATGGCGTCGGCCAACTTGTGTGTCAGCTCGGATTTATAAGCCAAAACTCCAGAAAACCCAGTAAATCCGGAGAATTCCCATGAACTCGATCTAATCAGAAGTTTCCACGGAAATTAGCTGAACGAGGTAAGACATAAACTCCAGAGGGAATTCATAAACAATCTTTTTTATCGCAAATTCTGTTCATCACTTCTTGCCTGGAGGGGGGTTGGACATCGGCACATTTCGCTAGTGCGTCATGGCGGCAAATT
Source organism: Psyttalia concolor (assembly GCA_030522845.1). NCBI lineage: Eukaryota > Metazoa > Arthropoda > Insecta > Hymenoptera > Braconidae > Psyttalia > Psyttalia concolor. The sequence continues at coordinate 29,830 of JAPYZM010000057.1, read as the reverse complement.
TTCGTTACGAATCGATTACATTGCATGTAGCAGTCTTGATCGAGGTTATTAGTTAATTAACATTGAATCGTCGGAGGAGGAAGGCGGTGAGACGTGCTTGAAGTGCTTGGAGTGCTTGAAATTGCGACGGTAATCATAATTTTTGCCTCAGCTCATGAGCAGTCTCCCACGACGATTGACTTGCCAGTTATTGGTCATCCAAAAGAACAATAACTCCTGCAGTGCTGGCACAATTTTTTAATTTTCATTTGCAACTCAGGTGAGGGAAGATGAATAAACGCCGGAGAACGTCTTCGGTCGCTAGTCGAGGGACGGAGGATGATCCCGAGGAAATACAACCCGAGCCGGCGAAGAGGAGAAAAAAATTAGACCCAGTAAGCAGTTTTTTTTTCTTCTTATTTTTCCCCTTCCTTTTTTTGTTATCGTATCTTGTATTTCTGGACGCAGAAATGCTTACGGAGTAGGAGTCTTCGGATTTCGCGTTTAGTGCAATTAAACTCGTTAAAAGGACTCCAATTATATTTGTCCTCCCGTTGAGTATGTAATTATGCGGTTGGTGGTGGGAGTTGTTATGAAATTCAATTGAAAGTGAAACGAATTCGCCATTTGCGGTCGCATCTGTTCAATTTTAGGGCTTTAAAAAATTTTGCAGACAATTTTGTCAACTACAGAGAGTGTTTTCTAAATTTTCAATTGGAAAATTCATTTCCTGGGTAATTACCGAATTAATAGAGATTCTATGCCTGCCAGATTATTTTGCCGACTCTAGAACGTTAATAAGAGAATGTTTTTAAACAAAATCGATTGAGGGTTGTTTTTTGTAGACGTGGAGAATTGTAGAATCAGGTCTCTTGATGGTCCCTCTGAAAACGCTCACTCCCTAGATAATTAACAAAGCTCTTACAACCGTACCTCTAAAATTGGGTAATTCCCAATGTTTTAATTAACATTAACAAGGCAGAAATTATTTTATTAATTGAGAATAAAAAATTGAGAGATAGATAATAGCATACCATTCTACGGCGACTACTGATTATCTGCGTAAAAAATCAGAACCGCTGTTTTTTTCCTAGTAATTGGAAAAAGCAAACGTAAACGATCAGCTGAGCCACGAAATTTCATGAGCAAATATGCAAATATGCATAAGTAAATTGTTAATCATTAGTGTATAATTTGTTTTAACTGACGTAAGCTTTGTTTTAGGATAGATAATTAATTTTTCTATTAGTGTATGTGTGCTCAAATAAAAATTGATAATTAAATTAAACCCTTCCCGGAGACCTTTTACCAATGCAATCTAACCCATTTTTCCCTCCCCTAGAGTGACTTGTGCCAACAACTGTACGACATAATCCGCAACCAAAAAAAGGAAGATGGAACCCTGCTCTGCGACGCCTTCATTCGTGTCCCCAAGCGTCGGCAAGAGCCCGGTTACTACGAGGTGGTGTCGAATCCCATGGACCTCCTGAAGGTCCAGCAAAAATTGAAAACTGACGAGTATCGAGACATGGATGACCTTGCCGCCGACGTTAACCTGATGGTAAGCAATGCCAAGGCCTTTTACATGCGCACATCTCCAGAGTACAAGGATGCCTCTGACCTCTGGGAGCTCTGCGTAACGACGAAAAGTCGAATAATGGAGGAGTACGAGGAGACCGAGCCAAAGGGGAAGATAATTCTCAAAGTTGGACGATTCTCGCGTAAAGGGGCAACGAAGCAGGATGAGTCTGAGGACACTTCGGAGAGTTCAACGAATCCCGACGAGGAGTCAATTCAGCCTTACGAGGACCTCTTCATGGCAGTGATGACAGCAACAGATCCAGCGGACAACAACAGACCGTTGCACACTGTATTCCAATTGAAGCCATCAAAAAAATTGTACCCCGAGTATTACGAGGTCATTGAGAATCCAATCGATCTGAAGACAATTGCTCGAAAAATTCAAGAGGGAATGTACACGTGCTTAAGCGAAATGGAGAGAGATCTGCTGCTGATGTGCCGGAATGCGTGTCAATTCAATGAGCCTGGATCGCAAATTTATAAAGATGCCAAATTGTTCAAGAAGATCATTACTACGGCTGCCAGGAAGCAAGAGTCGGGCTCGAGTATTCTCTCAAAATTAACGACACCATCTACGCGGAGTAAGAGAGGCAGCAGGGGGGGACAATCGTTGATTGCTCAAACAGCTGGACTACCTGATGAGGATGAGGAGAGTGATGATGAGGAGGACGAGTCTGCGGAGGTGGATGAGAGTGATAATGCCCAGTGGCAGCTGTTCCAAACTATCAGAACTGCACCCAACAGTCAGGGAGTGAGGATGAGCGAGTACTTCTGGAAGCTACCTTCAAAGCGAATGTATCCGGACTATTATAAGATGATTAAGAATCCGATCTCTCTACTACAGATTAGATCGAAGATTAAGAAGGGAGAGTATGGGACTGTGAGTGAAGTCGCTGGGGACATGAACATCATGTTCGAGAATGCGAAGGTAATTATTCATTATTTCATGTAGGGAGGCTGGTGAAAGTGGTGATACACGTGCTGACTAGGTTCGTTTGTAATTGAGCAAATATTTCCGGAATGAGTGGCTTTAGGGAGAAGTATCAAAAGACCTCTTTTCGTAAACTGAATAATCCGGATTATTCCACAATTATTAAGTGACAATTCATTCGCTCCCCAGAAATTTGAAAGTCTTACAATTCATCCTGACTTTCAGAAGTACAACACGCACACGTCACGCCTGTACAAATGCTCAGTGAAACTTCAGAAAATCATGCAGGAGAAGGTCCAAGAGCTTTTGGAATTCGATCAGGACTCGGATTCCGACTGCGAGTCAGAAACTAACTCACAACCCAAACTACTGAAACGTGCCTCCAACATGCTCACCAGAGGCAAGTACAAGGACAATATACCCCTGAAGAAGCGTCTCCATGCTCTCGTTAAGTGTGTAATAGAATACGTGGTAAGTGATTCCAATCCATTCGAGACAATGTAATCTCGAATTTACTCACAATTGACCTTTTTTTTCTTTCTTTTTTTTTTTTCACTTTGTCATTTGCAGTGCGAGGACGGTAGACAGCCGATGCTGATGTTTATGGAGAAGCCGTCGAAGAAGATTTACCCAGACTACTATCAAGTGATATCAGAGCCCATTGATATGCTGCAGATAGAGGCCAATATAAAATCGGAAAAGTATCAGAATGAGAACGAGCTCATTCAAGACTTCAAATTAATGTTCAACAATTGTCGGCAGTACAACGAGGAGGGCTCATTGATTTCGGAAGACGCGAATACATTGGAACGAGTCCTGATGGACAAAGTGAGAGAACTAGGACCACTGCCAGATAATCGTAAATCCATGAATATAACTCCAACGAGAAATGTTGGTCGGCCAAAGAAAATTATTCCTCTTCATCTCCAGAAGCTTCGGACAATGTACGACACAATAAAGGAATATCACGACGCAAAGGGACGTCAGTTGTCCCAGATTTTCATGAAATTACCCAATAAGAATGAATATCCCGATTACTATGAAGTGATAAAACAGCCTATGAACATGGAGAAAATTGCCTCGACATTGAAAACCAATGGATACGAGAGCCTGGACGAGCTGGTCTCCGATTTTATTCTGATGTTTGATAATGCGTGCAAGTACAACGAACCGGACTCCCAGATTTACAAGGATGCACTGATCCTGCAGCGTCTGGTACTGCAAACAAAATTACAATTGAGTGAGGACGAAGAGAGTGTTCCAGACGTTCCGGCGGCTGTTCAAGAGATATTGGCCACAATATTCACGGCTTTGTACAATCATCAGGATGAGGAGGGCCGTTGTTACTCAGACTCAATGGCAGAATTGCCCGAGCACGACATGATCGATGGAAAAAAAATTCGGGGATTATCGCTGGATCTCATTAAACGTAGACTAGATAAAGGGGTTTACAAGCGACTGGACAGGTTTCAGGAGGATGTCTTCTCCTGTCTGGAGAGAGCGCGACGTCTTTCTAGAACGGACTCACAGCCATTCGAAGACTCTGTTGAACTTCAGGCATTCTTCTTGAGGACACGAGACGAGGTAACTCGAAGTGGAGATCTCCTGCACTCGCCAGCGCTCAATTATACCCTTCTAGATCTTTCAAATCAAGTGGCAGAGCTGAAGCGTCACAAGTTCCAGCAGGAGTCGTCTTTACCTCTTGAGGAGGAGTCCTGCGATGGTAATGATACCAAGGAGACTGAAGTAAGTCCAGTGCCTGCTGTCAATGTCAGCGAGAATGGTGGTACTATGAGCTTTAATCAAGAGACTTATAGAGCTGGTGATTTTGCTTATATTGAACCAACTGAGAGAGGCATGGAGTGCTCGGTTGTTCTTATATTGAGACTCTGGACTAATACTGAGGGACAGCAGATGTTGTATGGCAATGTTTTCTACAGACCCAGTGAGACTTATCACGTTGCATCGCGAAAATTTCTCGATAAAGAATTATTCAAGAGTGATGTACACATTGCTGTGCCTCTCAGTAAAATTGCTGGCAGGTGCTGTGTACTCAGTGTTAAGGATTACTTCAGAATGCAGCCCGAGGGATTTATGGAGAAAGATGTCTATGTGTGTGAGTCGAGGTACTCGACGAGAGCCAGGAGCTTTAAGAAGATCAAAATCTGGAATTTCGATCCTGATAATTTGAAATTAATCCCCAGGGATAAGAGCTTGGAGCCCAAACGAGTTATTTCGGTTTATAAAGAGAGACTCGAGAAGCATAAAGAGGAAATTGCCGAACTGGAGGAGGGCGAGAGGATTATGGAGAAGGAGAAGCCAAATGTTGTGCTGTTTGATACTGGAGATAATGATAATACTTATTATGAGCAATTCAATACTTGTGGAGGAACGGTGAAGACTGGGGACTTTGTTTATGTGGCAACTGAGGGTGGCAGACAGCAAATTGCACAGATTGATGCATTGTGGAGTACCAAGGATGGGAAAGGATATTTCAAGGGACCATGGCTGCTGACACCTCCTGAAATTCCACATTCCCCAACTAAACTCTTTTACAAGCAGGAATTGTTCTTGTCTGTTAATGAGTGCACTCATCCTATTGTCGCCATTGTTGGAAAGTGCGCTGTGCTTGATTATGGAGAGTATATCTGCAGTGAGTATTTTTAATGGAAGTTTTGATTGATTGTAGGTTGTGTCAGTTTCTCATAGCAGTCCAAATGATTAGAGATTTTTTTCCTGAAATAAAATAAATAGATTTATGGGCAAGGATTCTTACAAAGTCCAGCTCATCAATATACAAGTATTTTTAAAGATATTCATGCATTTTTAGCCTCATTAGATAACGAAGAAGTTCATTTTCTTTGTCTTTTTTTTTCAATAGATAAAAAGAACGTTCAATTTTTTTTTAGTATTCTCGCACAGTGTAGCTAATTTTGTAACTCGTCATTAGTTGTAAGAGTCTCTGTCGTGAAGTGCCCGGGAGAATTATTTCTAATTTTTTTTAGGCCACATATTTAAAAAATTTCTATTATTGTACTTCTCACTCTCAGAATCGAATTTCACGTGTCAATCTCAAGTATATTTTCCCTCCCGTCTATTTGCATCGACTGGAGGCAATAAATATTTATTGATTATATTTTTCTTTGCAGGTCGACCGACAGAGATACCTGAGGACGATATATTCATTTGCGAATCAACCTACGACGAGAGTAAAAATTTGATGAGAAAATTGAATCAGGACGGTCTAAAAAAATACAATCACACATCGTCAGTAACGGAGGATGAGATTTACTTCTTCAGGAGGCCGATAAATCCTGCTAAGGTTAGTTCCTAATACTCCCTATAAAATAAAAAATGATGAAAATTGAGGGAGAAAAGATTGTGCAAATAATTCATTAGAACACGAGTTATTCCGTCCATGACGTAATTATCGATCGGGTATTTAGAGAAAAAAAAATCGTCGGGTTGTCCATTTCGTCTTTCGCCGCTAACATTTTACGATGTAATCGCTTTTGTTGCATGTATTGCGTGTGTTGTAGGTATCGAGCGATGTGGCACAGGCTCAATCACCAGTCAAGTCAATCGTATCCAGTACAGCTCAGTTTGAAATGGTAATTCATCTATCTAATTCCGCCTTGTACCATTGAAAATAATTATTTTTATCAGTCAATGGAAATATCATCAACATCAAGCATGCTTACTTGCCTGTGCACAAGCTCATGCAGCTCGTTCGTGTAGGTTTAAACAGACGTCGATTTATTTATTTAACTAATTGATTGATTGTGCTAGTGGCTGCCATAGACTCGATATCTTTGCATGAACATTTTATGCCGGCATATTTGCACATTATCTCATTTGTGAATATCCAATTATTCGTTTTATTTCCTCATTATTATTTTCATCATGGTTTACTGAGGTTTCATTTAGTTATGAAGTGGTAAAGGAGTTTGAGTAGAGTGTGGTAATTAGGGGAATGTTTCGGGGGTGAGGGGAGCAAAGTTTTGGTGAATAATTCGGTACACGTGAGAGCAAGTGATACGGTCACACGACGTTTGGGTAATTAAGAGTGGAGATAATTACGGTTGTGTCTAAATCATCGTAGTGTGTAAATATTTTCCAAAATTGATCTCTCGGAGAGCTATTTCAGCGACAAATGGCTCTCAATATCAATAGACTGTTCACCACTTCACAGCTATGCTAATTATTATTTGAATAAATCATTGAAAATTCACCGATAATCACCGACATCGAAATACATGAGCACCTGTTGGGTTTTATCTTTGCAACGAATTGAATTATCCCAAAAATTCAAAAACTACCACGAGAGAAATTCATTTTGCGCGTTTGAGTTTTCAAAATTATCAAAATTATTAGCTATTAAATTAGAGTGAGAATTGAATAGAGTACTAGACAATTGCATAAGTAAATTCACAATATTATTAGTGAATAATTGTATGCAATTGTTGATTAATTGGAAATTAGAATTAATACGTAATATTGAAAAAAATCAATAAATGGTGTAGGATGCATCACCATTGCTACCGAAGCTGGAACCCGAAGTGCTAGGAATGGGAGTGGGATTAGGCGTAGGGGAGGACAGCATGGATGCAGGTGGGCCACCCTCCGTTGGCTCCACCGAAGCTCAACCGGTGCTCTCCAATACTCAAACGCCTGTATCTACTAAAAAGGTAGGCACGACGTGCTAAACGAAAACAGCTCATTTATTTATTTATTAATTATCCATTTGTCCTATAAATTTCATTTACTGATGATTTTTTTCATTTAAATCAATTTGCATTTTAGTTTTACATTGGTTTTTACCACATTAAATATGCCAGCATATTTATCATTTCTGTTGGTTTTTTTCACAATTCCGAAGTGTCAATATTTCATTTGATTACTATCAGAACAATTATTCATTAGTTTGTAGATGTGCACTCAGTCATTTGATGATTAATATGTCATAATATTTATTTTCAACTGGAAAATCAACGACAAAGAGTGACGATCAGGAGGAAAAGTCACTGCGCGGAAGGGACTGAGGGAAATTTTCTTTCAAAAATTATTTTAGCCATTAAAAATGACAAAATATTCTCCTGCTCTCTACCGCGCATTTACTCATTATTAATTGGTGATTATTAAATGGTCGGCGAATTAATGTTTTATTATTTAAATTATGTCTTTATTTTTCTCTATCTAGAAAACAACGGGTAAGAAATTAGTGACGGGATATATTTTGTATTCGAGTAAAATGCGAACGCAAATTACTCAAAACAATCCTGATTCGACATTTGGAGAGATTAGCAGAATTGTTGGCAATGAGGTATTCATTTTGACGTTATATATTGTTTTAATGTGTGCTTGAGACTGTCATAAGTCAGTTGAATGTATTGCTATTTTGTTTTTTTAATGTGAATTTTAGTGGAGAAAATTGCCAGCTGGTGAGAAACAGGCGTGGGAGGAGAGAGCAGTGAAAATGAATGAGGGTGGTGAGGGAAAAACAGCTGGGGCTGGGGCTGGTATACCAAATGATCAGGTCTACGAGTGCTGTTGGGACAATTGTGATTGGCAATTTGAGGATATGACGGATTGTATTGATCACTGTATTGCTGAGCAGAGTGGACATGTGCAATCGTCATTCATTAATGCAGCCCCAGACGCCTCTGAGTTCCAGTGCCAATGGAGATCTTGTGGGAGAGTGAAAAAAGCAGTGCCACCGTTTCCAAGTGTACAGAGACTCGCTAGGCACGTCAAAGAGGTGCACATTCACAAAGGAAATGGGAGAATAATTCCTCCGAATGAAAGAAGCAAGTGAGTAATTTTTCTTTCAATTTATATGGTTTTTTTCTTCACGTTGATGGATTTTTGTTTTATTAATTAATTCATCTTTACTTGCCACAGGAATTTTATGGCATCGAAGGGACCGACGATACTCCCACCAATGGAATCAGGTAAAATAGAAATTGATTATTGAATTTTGTAGTTGTCGGCATTTGCTGGCATTCATTACTTCCACTGTTTTAAAAATTATGATGCACTCGGTTAGCGTTCATCTTATTCATTAATTCTCTCTTCAGAGAGTACTCCTGTTGTTGCAGTCACACCGGCAGTCGTTCCACCCACTCCGCCATCCAATACACCAGCTGTTAAGCAACCAGAGCCATTATTTGTTGCCGTTCCTCCGAGACCAAGTCGTGTTCTCCACTCAGATGCGTATTTAAGGTGAGTCACACATCTCCGGTAATTATTTTTCAATAATTGATGTCGATAATTACTTACCTTGCAGATATATTGAAGGCTTAAACGTTGAAAATCGTTACATATCTAATTGGGATAAGCAGATGAATGCAACACCAGAGAATACACAAATCCCGGATGTAGCTAAACTACCAGCCGAGTGGCTTGGCAATGGGGTTGGCAATCATGGTAATGTCGTTAATGCCTTGTGGACACTCAGAAACATGATGATGCGGGATGTGTTAGCCATCAATAAAACTTTATAGTTTATCAATCGTTAAGATCTATATTCGTTCATATTTTATAATACCTTGAATAAAAAAAAAAGACAGCAGAGGGAAGCGAACAAAAACGAGTGACAAATCATTACTGATGAAACAATTGGAACAGTGCTACGATTAAGACTGACGTTTGATTATTTCTTTTTTTGCGCTAATTATGGAAAATGATTTTTTGTCAATGGTTTATTCGAGTGTTTCGTCGATTGATTACACGATTTATTGTAGTAGATTTAGTCGCTGTGGAATTTCAATTGCTAGGTAAAACGATTTTTTTTAATCTGACTCGTAAGGATTCTTGAAGATTAATCTTTTTATTCATTAAACTATTATCATTGTTTGCTGTTCGTGAATATAAAGTTCATCAATAAGGAAAGGTCTAACTCCAGTATTGACAGTAATGTAACAAATTTAAGAAGAAAATTATTGGTATTATTTTGTAGATTAAAAGAGAAGTGAAATGAGATTGTTATAATTTCTTTTGTACTTTGGATAAACGATATTATATCTTTAACAAAAAAAAAAAATGGAAGTAACATTGACGAGTATTGTAGAGTTTTGGGAATTTTAAAAATCGCTAACCCGACCACCGATTTGCCAGTCCCCCCATTTTGTTGGATTTTTCTCGGATTCGGGAATGTATTCGCCGCTTTTTGGGTCAACTTCGATTAGGAGGAGATCGTCAGCTGAGGAGAAATATCCGATATTATTTTAGATTTCCTCATTTTATAGTTTTACAGATTCACTCACCAGGAATTTCCGTCTCGAGTTTCTTGTGAAACTGCTTCATTCTCTCGGATTCATTTTGTGCATTTCTTTTATCTCGAAGGATAAATCCTACCAAGTAAAGAGATAAAGCCATAACTCAAATTGTTTTGCACATAAAATTGGGTCTTACCTGTGGAAAAATTTGGATAATTGCGCTTTGAAATCGACGTAAGGAAAACGAATGATCGTGCAAACATTTCGACGTCTCTCTAGTGACAGATAACAAAAGAAGCATTGGAGAATTGTATTTTATTTTAAAACAAGAGAATAATTTTTTCCTACTGCTAACAATGGCCTAAAAATCAGAAACTCGTCCTTTTCGCTCCCAATCTCCATAGCGAGTGGGCTCAGGGCCTCGTGGACCCCCAACTTCTCCTGTATTCGGATTTGTATTGTCCGGATGAGGCTCAAGGGGTTCTTTCTCCTGATAAGGATGCTTTCCCTCCTCTAATTCCTCCAATTTCCCTAGGAAAAATCAATCCCACCAATATAGAGTCCATTAAATAATTATCAGAGCCCCGTTGCATTCCGCTGGACCTGAGGCCCTTTTAGAACGTACCTATTGGTGTTTTTTCTCGTAATTTCTTCCTAAATTCGCGTAATCTCTCACTCTCTTTGGTTCCCTCACCATCAGCACTCGCAAAAGCCCGAGTCATTACTGAAAAATTAAAAAAATATGATAATTAGTCGATAGTTGTTAGGTTAGGTTGTCCGTTGACACTGGAGTAGACTCAACAATCACCAGAATGAGTGCATTGTTTAACGGCTGTGAGGCTTCGACTGCCGCTAATAATTCTCAGCATGTTGATGTCTCAACTCAAACGTTATCGCCAGTTCTTATCACAAAACTGTATCACTAGTTGACAGCCCAACTCCTTCCTGAACGCGCTCCAACTGCTCCGCAAGGCACGTCAAACTAAAGAAGTTGAAGTAATTGAAGTACAGGAGAGAGACAATGAACCCTTCAACTCAGGTATTACTTGGGATTATATATTTTATTCAATGTTTATGTAATAGGAAGTCAATTCCATTTTTAAGAGGGGTTTTATGTAGACATAACCCATCTTCGCGGTTATCAAAAGCTCTTGTAGTGATGTTGGAAGAGGGTTTGAGTAACCGGTCGGCTATTGATACTCTGACAGGCGGTATCCACTGCTCTTATTACTGATGGAGATCCACAGCTGAATACTCCAACTGTATTACTCTGTAAGAAAAAAAAATTCTTCCTTGCTTTGGTCCATCCTGTTCTGCAGATAGTAATGTGATGTCTTGAACTTACATCTTTATGCATTCTATCAATTGCCAGTAGAAATTTCGAGAAATCTGGTCTTCCAAAGTGGGTGACTGCTCTCAAACCAGTGAATAGAGATTTATTGGAAATTTTTTGAAAGTGACGTTCGCAGATGTACTAAAACAAAGAATAATAGTAATATGCTCTTTACATCTTCAAAAAAAAAAAATTACGTGTCATGTTACCAGTAAAATTGTCCTCAGATCAAATTTCTGATAAAACTGGGTAATGAAGATGTGAACTGAAACGACATGTTTCACGTCAGCCTTCTCTACTTCCCTCAAAATATCTACCATCCACTCGAATTGCTTCTGAGTCTGAGTGACCCAGATGAAGTAAATCTTTCGATTTCTCAGGTTCCAATTCTGATTTGCCTTGTGAACGATATCTTTCAAAATTGATGCAAAAGGAGTCACTCCAATTCCACTGGCGATCATAATAGACAGATTGTATTTGTTCCAGTTCTGATGGGATTCGCCGTAAGGACCATCGACGTGGATCTAAATCAACAGAATCATCCGATAAAGTAAGCTTAATTTTCAATAACTTCTTCAACGAGAATGTGTCATTTTCTGTGACAAACAAATTTGCATTCAATCATTCTAGTAGAGAAAAAAATCCTATTAGTTATTAGGCAGTCGACTCAGTGCAAACCTTAGGCAACTCTGAGAGTTCCTTCCTCGCTGGGTCGAGTTTATTCCTCATGTTGATAGTCCAAGGTCCCACGGACCTGATGTGCACAGAGAGTGTTGATTCATGAGGAGCTGAGCTCAGGGTGAATGGGTGATACTCATTAGTATTGAGCGCTGGACAGCAGATCCTCACCCACTGTCCCGCCTTGTACTGAAAGTGCAGTGGCTTCTGGAAGATCAGGCAAGTGACCTTCGAGGGCAGAATATCCACCTTTAGCAGAGGAATTTCAATGGTTTTCCTCGTAGCGGTGAATATTTTGTCAATAGTGAATAAAATCACAGGTCCAACGAAGAAAAAATGAAAATAGGGTCCTTGCACTAGCCTCCCGCTTCCATGAAGAAACATGAGAATATAAAAAACTGGGTATAGACTGTGGCCATAGTCGAACCACTGGTAGATTCTCCTCCTGACAACTGGCAGTGAACAAATAAAAATAATTCCAGTTACAAGAGTCAGCAACATCGCTGTAATTCCCGTCATTGTTCCCCAGACCCAGTACTGAAATTTTGGGAGCTCGTGGGAGGCATGAAAATAATTTCTGAATAAACACGTGAGGTCATCAGCTGTTTGCGTCGATATGTAGTAAAAGTTGAAGCCATGTCCGATGACGTGGATGAGAGTGAAGACGAGAGCCCAGCAGGCGATGTACTTGTGCATCTCAATGGCCGAGTCAAAGGGAATGTAAAACTGGAGAACTGTGTCTCGGAGGATTGTCATTATATTGTGGCACATTGTTATGAGCAAACTAGAGAACGCGAACATCATCGCCGAAGCTGCCCCTCGAGTCACCGACACCCCGAAGCTGGTGATTTGACGGAGACCGTTGTGCTCTCTCAAGAATGTATAATCTGGGGATGAAAAGAAATGTTCACGAGGCTCATACCTACCCTTACGAACTCCTCACGATTACATGAAATGATTAATTATCAATCTCAAGACAAATATTGTCAGAACACTCACAATGAAACCGTTCAGCAAAGATCCCGAAGAGAACTGTCGTATAAAGTCCCACCCAGAATATCTCCAGCTGTTTATTGGCAACGAATTTCATGACTGGGTGCCATCGACTGTCGTGAGGCTTGACAGTCTTTACAATATCTAAATTATCGGCTATGGAGTCTGTAGGCTCGTCAGCCTGGGTAGAGCTGGCCCCAACGACCCTCAATCTCAGGTCGTTGGGGTCGGCGTATAGACTCTCTACAGTTGCCTTCACTTCCCCAATGAATTTGGACTTGACTGTTGCCTTCCCTGCATGCAACTTCTTGTTTGTCCCCTCTGCGTTCACGTTGAACTCTAGCTCAGCGTAGCTCAGTTTATCATTGAATTCTCCAAGAATGTGCTTGAAATCCACGAGATCTATCGTCTCCTTGCCGGCTAATTGGGCCTCTTCCATCATTGAATGAATCAGCGATTCCAATTTATCGTCGGAAATGTCAGCATTCACTGTATCCAGGAATGACCTCAGCATGTGCGCAAAGTCTTGTCGTTTCAAGTGTCCAAGTCCATTGATATCATACATGTCGAACATTAGTTTGAGTTTATCCTCAGCTGTTCCTTTGAGGAACAATACCAGCATGTCAATAAATTCTCGAAATGATATGAAGCCATTCTTATCCGTGTCTATGAGATTAAACATTTTCCTAACAAATTCTGAGTCCGCTCGCATTGTCAGGGCCTCCGCGAACTCGAGAATCGTTAATTCCGTGTGGATGACTTCCTTCGCGACCTCCGAATCTATCCGGAGAATTTCATCCTCGCAATGGGCTATGTTAAACGCCTGAAACATTTCAGAATTGAGGGACAACTGAGTCGATGAGCCTGAACTAATGATTTTCCTGGAGTACCTGAGAAAAAACCACGCGGAAGAATTGCTCTAATTTTTTCTGCCTGACTTTCATTGTCACAGCTTGCTTGAGAACTGCGATTGTAGTGATTCTGGCAACTGTTTCCCTCTCCACTCCAATGTCAACCAAAAACCTCTCCAGGGTAACGACAAATGTATTTCGCAGGTAGATCGAGGCAAACTTGAGGACCAAATCGTAATTGTGCTCGACTCGGAGGAGTAAGTAGGGACTCTCGTGTCCAATGAACATCTACAACAATTGGGGATTTCACTGCAGTGACCAATTGCTTTGGAGATGTAATGATAGTTCTAAGAAATTGAATAAACTATTGGAAAGACTTACAAGAACTTTCTTGCACGTTCTGAGATCCAAAGCCCTCGTCAAATACCCTAAAGTATTTTTCACTTGTATCTGCTTGATGTTCCTGTTCAGATGAACAATGACACATCTATTTGGCGAGGAGAAACCAATCCACTCGTAGGCGGTGTGCATGTTGGCGGAGTCCTCGGCGCTGGGTGAGCACGCCAATTTTGCGCGTCTCTGGTCATCCCTGTGATGCAGTCGGTGTAGTTTGACGAGAATCAGGAGAAGAAGGGAGCCGAAGAAGACGGCTGTGGAGGTGACGGTCAGCATGTATGAGAGTTCGCTGTTTTGGAAGTAGTCGTAGGTACCCAGGGGAGTGCACTCCTCGGTTCTAGAGGCATCCACTGGGGGTGCATGCCAGCAAGGAATTAGAGTGCCATTTAAAGCCTTACAGTCGCCTTTGGTCACTAGTTTTGAACAATTTGGGTGGATTTCACTCTCCGACGTGGGGACTCTGAAGACATTCTTCGGGAGGTCCGCCTCGTCGATTTCTGTGACGGTTATGAGAATGTCTCGGAAGGACAGGGTTCGTAGTCTCTCAATTTCATCATCTGTGAACAATCTGGAAATGGTCGAAGTCGCTTATTTTATTTCTAATCGATAATTTCCTCGAGGAAGACGTAAAATTGATCAATAAACTGAGAATTCGTTATTAATTTGTCTCTCACTCACTCATTGCCTTTATTTTCGAACCAAAATCGATCGCCGTTGCGAATCCTCTCGAATTGATCGGAAATAATCTTCGTGAACAGATCGCCTGGCCCATCTCCAGTCTCCATGATTCCCCCAACCCAAAGATCGATATCATCGAACTTATTCTGGTAAAGATTCATCATTTTGCTCTTGATCGTATCACTGACTCTGGTGAAATGGGACCAGCTCTGAACGGGATGTAACTTGAAGAATTTTCTGACCGTGTTGTAGTCCGGAATCCCATGATCCCGAGCTCGTTGAATATTCAGAGCCATGAGGTCACGTCGTGAAAACTCCAGAGGTCCAAACACACTCTGCCTGAGGTCATCCACGATTTTATGATCTTCTGCTTCGGTCAACTGAACTACCATTCCTCTCAAGAGGTCCTCGATGATGATGTGTCCATCAATTGTCTGGCCATCTTGACGAAGTTTATTCTAAGAAAAATTATGTAATGAGATCAGATGAGAAGAGCAGAGCTCGCCAGCTGTTTTCAGCCAATACCTTTGTCAACCAAAAATTGTTGCACGTACGGATGGCCTTCCCCATGTATCCCCGGAGTGCACACCCGTCCCTCCCGCTCTCCTTTCGGTAGACACCGGCAGGCACCAGCGTGTGTCCAAATCGGAATGCAGCGGATTGGAAGAACTGTTCGATTTGCGGATCAACAGTTGGGTCGTAGCCTTAGAACAACAAAAGAAGGCACATCCAGGGATTTACAAACTTCAGTCTTCAACAAATCAGATCCTTGAGCAATAGCGGAGTTGATTGAGTTACCTTGATAATCAGTGAGATGCTGTCCTAACCATTGGGGCAGCCACTCGTATACAACGATACTCTGCTGGGAAGCGATGACCCACTTTCTTGCCTTGTTATAAATTTTCTCGCCACTCCAGTGAGGATTTTGGAGCTTCAAAGATTTTGCTATTGCATTGTGCCACCTGAACCAGACGACTCCAAACGACAGCAGGAACGGATTTTCGTTGCCCCGGGGATTCCCCAGTTCTTAAATTTGAGAGACACCAGAGCAATACATCATCGGACAATAAGACGAATGAAATAAATAATCTCTAAAAGACGCGTGAAATTTGTTAATAAATCCAAAGTAATCTCCACTTCTCCAGGCCTGAAATAGAACTAGAACGGATTGGAGGGCTCAAAGCTCTTCAATTTCATCCCCCTGGAATGCACTCCCTTCGTCTTGGCCGTCTCCCCAGCCTCTGCTGGTTATCTCGCTCCCTGACGAAGCTCTCCATCCGAGACGCCCTGAATGGCGCCCTGGATGAAGAACTAGCCAACAATCCCGATGTCTTCATCATCGGTGAGGAGGTTGCCCAGTACAACGGAGCTTACAAAGTGACCAAAGGCCTCTGGGAGAAGTACGGTGACAAGCGACTGATAGACACACCAATAACCGAAGCAGGATTCGCAGGAATAGCGATTGGAGCAGCAATTGCTGGTCTCCGTCCAATCTGTGAATTTATGACATTCAATTTCTCAATGCAGGCAATCGATCGAGTGGTGAATGCAGCAGCGAAGAATCTCTACATGTCAGCAGGAAGATATCCAGTTCCAATAGTCTTCAGAGGTCCCAACGGAAATGCCAAGGGATTGGCAGCGCAGCATTCTCAGTGCTTTGCTGCCTGGTACATGAGTGTACCAGGATTGAAAGTAATGTCGCCGTCAACGAGTGAAGACTACAGGGGATGTTTGAAGGCTGGAGTGAGGGATCCGGATCCAGTGGTAATTCTGGAGTCAGAGTTACTTTACAATATGGAGTTCGAGGTGTCGGACGAGGCTCTGGATAAGGATTTCGTTGTGCCAATTGGAAAGGGCAAGATCGAGCGTCCTGGACAGCATATAACCCTCGTCTGTCATGGCCAGGCTACCTGGCATGTCATGAGAGCTGCTGAGATGCTCCAGGCGAGTGGGATTGAAGCTGAGGTCATTAATTTGAGGTCACTGCGACCTGTCGACTGGGACATGATCTTTCAGTCCATTGGAAAGACTCATCGACTCATGGTTGTCGAGCTAGGCTGGCCCAGGTGTGGCGTTGGAGCTGAGATCTGCTCCACTGTCATGGAGAATCCAGTTTTCTTTCAACTCGATGCTCCTGCTGTCAGGTGCACGGGCGTCGATGTGCCCATGCCTTACTCAGAGAAGATTGAGTATGAGTGCACCCCGAAGGATCATCATATTGCGGAGTATGCCAAGAAAATTTGTGGAACGAAGATATGAATGATTGATGAGAGTTATAAGGAGTTTTTGATTCTCGCGATTAATAACAAAATGCGTCTGGAGTTCCTCTAAATATTTCCAATTATGTATCTACTGACATTTTCTTCAAATTCAGATTGCTTTACTCACTGAAAAATCTATCAACGTTCTCCAGAGAATGTTGCTTGACGTAGTCTTCATGTCCACCAGGTGGAGGTGGATTAAACATTGGCAAGCGGACTGTATTCTCCTCAGGGTACTGTCCACCCAAACTAAAGGCCAATAATCCGTCATCGACGAGTTTATTGTTCCTATCGAGTCTTAGATAATCAGACCAAGACTTGGTTGTCCCGTAGATGAGGCCTCCGTCGAGAAAGGGAGTGATTTCATTCAGCTAAAATAATATCCCTCAAAAATAAAGAAAATAAATGAAACGAAAAAAACTGATGATTATTGACAGTTTAATTACTTGTTGTCGGGGATTGTTCGGGGACTGTCCAGTGCGTTCATCGTAACGAGTTCTCAGTACAGGCATCACCGTGTGATTACTGCTCTTGTGGTACGTGTGGTTCCTTGGAATTTCTATGTTTATGTATTCTGGAGGGCACGCCGGCCTCTGCGCATCCAGAATTTCCTCGACTACGTGTTGTCCTGAAGAGCCCTCTTTTTAATGAATTAAAATTCTTGAGGGCCTGGCCCTTTGAACCCGTTACCTACCGAAAAACACGAGCAAAGCATTTCTTCCAGTCCTCGACTTGGATCCAATAGGGCCACTCAGCAGTTGCTCGCTGAGCACCAGTGGATTAGGACGGTTCTGTCCTGCCAGTTGGTAGACTCCATCCTCATAAGCAGCTGGACTCACTCGCAACAGCGGCGTATCCACCGCTCCCAACTCAGGCCTGCCGAGATTATTGTACCACCCGTCATACCCTGGATATTCTATCGATTGACTGCCCGATTTTGTGGGGTCGTCGTTAGGATTTCCCTCGGTTGATAGTAATCGGGAAATTATGGAGTCCCTCGCCACCGGAGGCGGCGGCGTCGGCTTCTCAGTTGTGTCTCGCGACGTAGCTTGTTCAGTTGTCATAGGTATCTAGTGTTATCAATATCTATTAATTAGAATTTAATTGCATGGCAAAAATATTTGATAAAAATTACGTCATCTTCCGCCGGTGGATTCGGACGCGTCTCATTGGCCGGCCCCGATACTCCAGTGCTGATCACCATCATAACAATCATCCACCTCATTTTTTACGAGCAATAAATGTCAAATGGCAATTTAGAAATGTTAAAAAATCCACTTTTACTGAGACAGAAACATCATTTTCATTTTCAGATATTCAGCAGCACCGAACAGCCGCTCTCAAGCTTTGAAACTGAACTTGAAGGATGTCCACAACTTTCCCGGTTTGATAAAATGACCGGAAGTTACTGAATTTATCTTGATGATTCATCGGCGAGTCCAGCCGGATAACGAGCAAAAATCGTTATTTCAGAATGTCCGAGCTTCGTTCAAAAATTCTGAAATTCGCGATCGTTACTCGCCTCTCGATAATGCTCCTCCAACTGCTCTTCAATGCAATTTGCCCGGACCACGCGGCAGACGCCTTCAGAGCACCTGCAGACCCCAACGAGGAAGTCTCCAATATCGACAAATTAATTTCAGTCCTGCTGGGTGGATTAATTCGCTGGGACTCTGAGTATTATCTTCACATCGCTAAGGATGGATATACCTACGAGAATACGTTGGCCTTCCTTCCCCTCTACCCAATGACAGTCAGAGCCTCGGCGATGATTTTCAAGAAGATCCTGTTCTTTTTGAATTACCACAGCGTCTTAATGATCTCGGCAATTCTCATTAACTTCCTCTGCTTCATTAAATCATCATTGATCCTCTACGATCTAAGTGTCATCGTGATGAAGAAAAAAATTGCGTACAGGTCTGCCATTTTGTACTGCATCAGCCCGGCCTCCATCTTCTTCACGGCAGCTTACACCGAATCAATGTTCGCGTACATGACCTTTTACTCTATGCTTGAGTCTGTTAAGAAAAATCGTTTCGTCAGTATTCCCATTGGTTTGTCCTCATTAGTACGATCCAATGGATTAATTAATGTCGGTTTCCCTCTCTATATTTGTTTACAGGATTTAACGTCTCATATATCGTTCTTCTGGGGTCAGAGTTTTGCCAAATTTTCCAAATTCTTGCTGGGCCTGAAGACGACTCTGCTAAATATCTCTAGAATTTTTTCCATAATTTTACTGTCAATTGCACCTTTTTTGCTACTGCAAACGTATAACTATGTCTTGTTCTGCACTGAGAGAGCTAATTCAACGGTTATCCCTCCGCACGTGAAGAAATATGGAGAGGACAATGGGCTAGTAATGCCCGGAGTGAAACTTCCACCCTGGTGTCACTATGAAATCCCCAGTGCCTATTCTTACATTCAAAAACAATATTGGAATGTAGGATTTTTGAATTATTACGAGGCAAAGCAAATTCCTAATTTTATTCTAGCTTTTCCAATAATATTTATCATGTCAAAATGCATTTTTGAGTACATGGTGACGAATTGGGATGAAGTGGTGAGTCTGAGAGTATTAATGTTAGACGTTGAGAGGGACGACGGTGACAGAAAGGATTATCCAGCTAAAATGTTTCCGTTTATCGTTCATGGACTGTTCTTAACTCTTTTCTGTATTTTTTTTGTGCACATCCAAGTCAGCACAAGACTCCTGGCATCGGCTAGCCCACTTTTGTACTGGTTCACTGCAATTTTATTCTCCAGAGGGGAACGCGACGACTGGGATGTTAAAAATAATGTCAACGTGAATCACAAGGTATTTTTTAAGTCTAAGAAGAAGTGGACAACTGAGGAAAAAATTATACTGGCGTATTTTCTGGGTTACACTGTTGTAGGGACTTTCATGTACTCGAATTTTTTACCTTGGACTTGAGTAAAAATTAGAAGTACTACTCAATGCTTTTTTTTATTAAGATACCTCTCTGATGAATGTCTGAACATGTCACAACAAAATTCAGAAGATAAAACAGACAGAGCTGTGAATAATAAGAAAATAATTGTGGGCTTAATATAGTGTGTGGTAGAATAAATGGTTTATTTACAATGGATTGTTTGTTTACAAATCGCTGTTCGAGTCACAACAAGTCTACGTGAAGGCCTACAATTCCCTGTTCAAGTGGATGTTATATTTACAGTTTACTTGTGCTTGTTCTTGTGCCTCAATATTTCAATCGGCGTTAGCCACAACGTCTCCTTGCACTCGTCACATACGTATTCCTTACAATTCGCTTTTCTTTTCTCTCTGCAACCACTCTGACTACCTCTACCCCCCGGAGCTGTTTTATCACTGTGATTCTTCTTGCAAACTGTCTGATGGTGTAATTTCTCGACACTCCCGACAATTCCTCGGAAATCGCAATGACCGCATTCCCAGGGGCTTTCCATCATCTCCCCGGCCATTTTATCACTCCAATCATTCTCCAACAAGCAATTGTAAGTAACATACTCATTAACCCTAACTCCTCCTTTCGTTGAATTTGGAATACAGGTAAAAGTGCCCTGAAAAGGATTACTCTCGGAAAGACTTCGGATAGCATCGTTTTCCCCAGGTCCAACATAAATTCTATTTAGATCAGCAGGCAGAAGTCTTTTAATGGTGTAAGGAGCACTCGTGTGCATAAACTCAATGAGATCTCTGTTCAACTCGTACTCCATCTCCTCGAGTTTGTTTGCCTCTGTGTCTTCATCGATCTTAGAATCCCTCAGCTGTCTCTTCAGCAACAACTCCCACTTCTCTCTAATTCTGATTGCCCTGATCAACAGACTCATTCCGCTGTCAATGATGGGAAACTCAAGTGCCAGCCAATTATCACAGATGACAACAGACATCACTGAATTGGTGTCAATCTCTTGGCAGAATAACAGAAGAGTTTGAGCCGCTGGCATTCTCAGGGTATTAACTAAGTACGGCTTGGTCGTCTCAAGAAGTGATAAATACGCTAGTAACTGGTGTTTAGGACTTACCGGAGTCTTCGATTTGAACCCAGGAACGTCGACAATGTCAGGCTCCTCCAGCTGGAGAATCCGGGGATGATTGCCGAAAAAACTCATGGGGTGGAGAGCGACGTAGGGCTTGGATTTAGTATGGAACAGCTGCTCATTCATGGACTTGCAGTAATTGAATTCATCGGCAATTGCAAATTGGGGATAGAGTCCACTGCACATAATCAACTTTAACATTGTTAAGTCTTTGTAGGAGCATGCGGTGCTGGCGTTGAGGAGATTCTGGACCTGAGAAGTGTCATTCCTCATTCTGAACTCCACGTCTTTAATGTCGATCTCGTCGTTGTCGTTGTCGTTGTCCAGCTGGAGATCAAACTCATCGACCTTCAGCTGCTTCCTTTTTCGGTTGCTCGAGGACTGCTTGTAGGTTCTCTTCAGGGACTTCAGGAGTTTGAGTTCACCATGCCTTAGGGCTCTCTCACTGCTCGTCATCGACGAATTTGGCTCTTCAGTCGGACTCTTCATGAGATTACAGTCTTTAAGGAGATCTTTGAACTGGCTTCGTAGCTTGGTCATCTCGTAGAAGCGCTGCTCCTCCAGGCCCCGACGTTTGCACCATTTTCTGCTGGTACTACTCGTATTCCGCCCTTCGTGACTATTTTCCTGCTTCACCTGCAGCCATTCCTTGTAAGCGTTGAGTAAGGTAATGGGATCGCCGTGGTCGGATTCTAATTTTTTGCGAGACGTCTCACACTCTGAATCTTTGAACGCACGATTTGTAAATGGATTCTGGATGCTGAGGGCCGCCGCGAGGGAGAGGACAGGCTCGACTTGATGAAAAATCGAGCCCATTATCAACATTTTGCCGATTGTGATGTCCACGGGAAGTCTGGACAATGTCTTACCGATGCAGGTGAGTTTTTCGTTTTCCGTGATCGCTGCGTGCTCCTTCAGGGAGATTATGGAGTTCTCGAGGCTCTGGGGGGGAGGCGGCTCGATGAAGGGGAACTTCCGAGGGTCGGGGAGGCCCATTGCCATCATCTGGAGGAGTAGCGAGTCCAAGGGGACCCGTTGAATTTCTGGGGTGGAGTATTTCTCAAGGGAGGTGTACTCCTCTTCCGAGTAAACCCGGTAGCAGACACCGGGGCCTGTTCGACCCGCTCGACCTTTTCTTTGCTCCGCACTCGCTTTGGAGATCCAGAACTCCTTGAGGCGCTGCATCTTGCAGGCTGGATCGTAACTCATCTCCTTCACCTTTCCCGAATCCGCGACGAATCGAATGCCATCGATTGTAATCGAGGTCTCAGCGATGTTGGTCGATACGATGCACTTCCGCACCCCCTCCGGGGGATAATCAAATACCTTATCCTGCTCTGAAATCGAGAGAGTGGAGTGCAGAGACAGAATAATCCAGTTGTTCTTCTTTTGGGCGTACTCCTTGGCGGCGTCTACGACAGCAGTGATCTCACTCATTCCGCTGAGAAAAATCAGTAAATCTCCTTTCTCCTCTGGAGGATATTTTTTATCGATCAACTGGAGGATCTGAACATACGGCGACGGATTGAACCGGTCGTTTTTGTATTTAAAATCGTCGATCGTTATGGGACGATAGAGGAGTTGAATTGGGTAGAGCCGGCCGGGAACCTGGATAATCCGGACATCTTCCTTTGCAAAGTAGGAGCTGAAGAGCTGAATGTTGATGGTGGCAGACATCAGCACCAGCTTCAGGTCGGGTCTCTGGTAGATGAGACACTTCATTATTCCCAGGAGGAAATCTCCGTAGAGGTGGCGTTCGTGGACCTCGTCGAGGACCACCACGTCATACTGAGAGAGCCCGGTTTCAGAGGACACTTGCCGGAGAAGAAGACCTTCTGTTATGAACGTAATTTTTGTGCTTTGGTTGCGTTGCTTCTCGAAGCGTATTTGATAACCCACGACGGGATAGTTTTCGGTGAGAGTCTCGAAGGCCACGCGCTTCGAGAGGGAGATACAGGCGATTCTTCGGGGTTGAGTACATGCTGAAACAGGGAGCGAGAGAATTAGGGGTTTGGGTGCAGATAAAAAATCCGTTAAATTACATTGTGACATTGTTGAAGATAGCAGGAATGTTCTGACGCTCGGAATAATTGGAAGATAATTTTTTTAGAAACTATAAGAACAGTAAATTATTTATTTCAGCATAACAATACATATTTAGATAACACCAAATATCCTCTGGACAAATCAAAATTTACACAGCCTCTCACGTCTCGGC
This sequence comes from Psyttalia concolor, assembly GCA_030522845.1. NCBI lineage: Eukaryota > Metazoa > Arthropoda > Insecta > Hymenoptera > Braconidae > Psyttalia > Psyttalia concolor. The sequence continues at coordinate 6,673 of JAPYZM010000057.1, read as the reverse complement.
TTTCATCTCCGCATCTTCCTCGACCTTGATCTCCGGAAAATTGTTGCCTGCGAAGTCTTCGAGGAGTCTCATTCTCGTCATCTTCAGCCAAACTGAAAAGAGACTTCTGTGCTTCTCAAGGCCAGTCCATTCATCTCCAACTACCGCTTGAAATTCCTCAAGAAGTTCGTCCCCAATACATTCCTCAAGAACTGACAAATACTCAGGCACATGTGCTGCATCCTGCGCCTCCACAAGAGGAAGGTCACCGCTGCACGACTCCACTGGATTTTTCCGAAAATCCACGGCATCGATGGAGAATGGGTAGATACCAGTTGACCGGAAGGCATTCGTCAGCAGCTTCTCCACGTCTAGAGACCTGATAGCATCCTGAAGTAGGGACGCGAAGTTCTCCCGTTTCAAACGACTTCCATTGTTGGCCTCTCTCCATTGATCAACAGTTCCCCTCCAGACATCCTCTAGTGGACCGAAAAATCCAGAGTTCATCGGCTGGAGCATGTGACCTGCGTGTGGATGCAGAGCAACGATCACAATTCCCTTTTCCCTACACAAATTGGTCAATGAGAGTGTCAGGTGAGACGCGCAGGCGTCCAAGTACAGAACGACAGGAAGTTCCAGACTATTTTTCACGAGCCAGGGGTGGAAATGGTCACGTATCCAGTTGTAGTAGGAGTCACAATCAACCCAACCATTTTCTGATTTCCCAGCGACCCAATCACCGGGAATGTCTTTCGCAATTTTCGCTGGGATGTTACGAGCGTATGGGAATGTCACCATGGGAGGCGCCAATTGTCCTCTGGCATTTCCACAGATCATCATCGTCAAGCACTCCTTCTCGTGATTGTTTATGAAGTTGTAGTCTGCCTTGTCACCTAGTCGCAGCACAGCTCTCCCATCCTTTGGATTGAGATAAACGGCCGCCTCGTCACAGCTGAAGACACGGGATCCATCGATGTCCAGCAGTTCTTTGGTCTCGAGCTGAGACTTGTTATTCGCGAACCACCTTCGAAGGTTGGCCTCTGTTGCCGAAACTTTGCGACCCTTCAGATTTTGAATGACTCTTTCAGTCAACGTGCTCTTGTTGCGTGCTTTGAACGCCCTGTACCAGTGGGCACCAGGTCTATTATTCTTGAAGACTGTCTCCTTTTGCTTCAGCTGGTTCAGCAACATCTGAACGCTGTTCAGTAATTGTTCTTTTGTGATCGGGAAGCCACAGTGGCTCATATCGAGCAGCCATTGGATCAGAGATTTCTCGTGCTCGGCACCCAGAATGCAAGCGGGACCTCTCCTGCTTATCCCCGGGGCCAGGAGTCCCTTGTTCTTGTAAGAGAGGGTTGTTTTGGGGATATTGTACTTCTTCGCTGCACGACTCACTGGCATTCCAGTTTTAATGGCTCCCAGAGCCTCGTGAAGAGTTTCCGCAGTGTAGCCAGTGTTGGATTTGTTTTTTTTTATCTTACCCCTGTGGCATTATGACAGTACATGAGTTTGTGTCGTTACTTTCGAGGTACATTGGCAGGAATGGAAGAAATCAGGTCACAATTTTTATGGTTCTAGGTTACATATGTTTTCGGTCCTTAATTAAAGTAGTTTGGGAATTTGTTGAGCAAATCCCAAGGATTTCATTGAGCAATAAACATTTCTCAAGGAGTAACATCCCTGAGAGCTTCAAATGAAATTGACGGCTGGGGTCAACAACTGGGATAAGGTTAGGTTTCGAGGTCGTACTTATTGACTCCTCGATTACCAGACAACCGATTGTCCGATTGGTTACATCTGATTTGTCTTCCATTCTCCAGGTGTTTATTTATGGATTCATGTAGTTTTGAAGGGATTTCGTACTTACATGATAAAATAATATCACAAAGAACTCAATCTGTCAATTACACTCGTCGGCTAACGTCAGGGAGACAAATGGCGGGCTTTAGCGTCGACGGCGCTCCACGTTAGCCGCTAAATTCAAAGATACTCGCATGGACTGATATGTCATGATTTTTTCAGGCCCAGAATAATTATCAGAACCGTGAATTATATTTCTAAATAATAATTGAAACAAGAAATGAATAGTTCTAGGTTCTTACAAGGAGAAGATTTAGGGGCTGAAGCACTGGCATCCTTACCTATTTTACTGAATCCTGCGGAGTACAGGTACTGAGGTACCTGAGTAGATTTTCCACATCCAGTGTCACCAGCAATGATGACCACCCTCTCCTCCTTGACAGCCTCAATAATTTCGTCTCTGTACTTGGCCACAGGTAAATTTGTTTGGCTGTCTCTCAGCCGCATCAGCTTCGCGAATTTCTCCTTCTGCTTGAAATCCAGGTAGAGCACCACAATTTCTCGAAATCGATGCAACTGGGAGTCAGGAAGGTCTCTTGATGGTTGAATTCTCGCAAACATCTCCCCATACTTCAAGTTTAACCTCAGATTGAGGCAGTAACTTTTGTGATAATGATCAGGGACTCCAATGGCATTCAACTTTGGATTTGACGTTGGAGGCTCCGGTGTCTTCCCCAGCTTCTTCTGTACATCCTCGTATTTTTTCAGGAATCCCCAGAAGTCCTCGGGATCTTGCACTAAGTTGGGATTTGAAGAGAATACTTTATTCAGCTCATGTCTGAACCTGGTGAATGTGAAATCGGTCGAGTGCTCCCAGGTTCGCCGATTATTTTTTGATCCTGATGTGGATGGAGCTCTAGAATCTTCAGAATCCCTACGTTTTCTGACACTCTCGTCTCTCCTGGGCATTCTTGGAGAGACTTGCATTTTAAAACGTCAAATACTTCACTCCTAACCTCAAACCCATCTTCTCCGCTGTCTCCTATTCACCTCTTGGTAAACAATTCTTAATCCTGGCGTCTGAAGATAGCTGCGAATGTCTCCAGTTCAAACAATTAATTGTCCTGAGCACAAAATTATTTCTGCGGAATATTTATTTAATTGTTGCAACTATGACACTCAAATTGGTTCCAGGGGATCATCAGATGTCACGTGAGTCTCAACAAACCTTCTGAATAATTTCTAAAATTTGGAAACCCAGAAAAATAAAAAAAGATTCCTAAAAAATTGCTAGTTATGGAGAAGTTCATCCTGAGCTGAGGAAAAATTAGTGACAATGGTTTCGGAAATGATAGAAAATTCAGTGATCCTAATGGTGAATAAACTCATGGGAATTCTAGGATCAGAGACTCCCATGTGATACCTTATCTTTTTGGTTCATTCATTGCAGTACTCATTTCAAGTTTAAAAAACTTTGGACCAGGGTATGGGGAATGCGATACCGATGGCTGAAGATAGAAGGGATTATCTGGAATTATTTTTGTGCATAGTGATAAGCTATCGGTATTGCATTATACTTATTCGGTGTGGTCGTCATCTCCATGAGTTTCGGCCGAGAATTCTGCGAGAGCACAGTTCCTCCATCCGTTAAAACTCCAAAAATATGTTTCAAAATTTTGGAAAGAAGTTCCAAAGAAGTGTTTCTCGAAAAAACTCGGCGAAGTGAAATGAAACCGAAGAATTGGTGGAGCCGTTGAAAACAAATACTCCAACTCCAGTCAATATAAGTAAGATTTGTTTCTTCTCTTCTTCTCCCCCAATTGCGCGAGTAATTTAATATTTCTAATCACCTTATCAATGATTTTTTCAATTGGAATTATTTTTTTTGAATACCAGGAAAATTATCTAGAAGTAAATGGAGTGATCGAGAACTTGAAAACCTGATTCTGGATAGGCCAACAAGACTCCCCTGTGATCACGTGATTCACCTGTAATCTGTGATCTATTTTGTTATCAGTCGACCGTGTGTCTTCCTCGAGACGTTCACATTGTTCTATATAGAAAAAAAATGGCACTGACAATAATTGAGGTGAAGTTAATGTCGATGTTGACAATCGGCGTGACGAGTTTCATCGTTGGACTGATCCCAGGATGTCTATTCAATCGAGGAAGAGCTCTGCAAAGAACACTCTACTTATCAGCCCTCCTATGTTTCGGTGGCGGTGTACTCCTGGCTACATCGATGCTCCACATGCTTCCAGAGGCAAAAGAAGATTTGCCAAAATATGGCGAGCTCGTGTTTTGCTGTGGCTTTCTACTCCTCTATCTCGTGGATGAGATCGCCCATTATTTCCTGATGAAGGGCGATGGATCAGGTCATAGTCAGTGAGTGCAATAATTTTTAGAACATCAGCGACATAAAAAAAAATTAATTCCCCGACTTCCCTTGTCTTCTGACCCGATTTCTGAAAACGATTTCTCCATTGCAGTGGGCATGATGACTACTCCCAGACCCACGTCCCAACGCGGAGAGCCTCTTACCAGCAGTACCACGACGGATTCCTCCACCGGAATCCAGAGTTCGAGCCGAACGTCCTCAGTGCTCACAGTAATTTTTTCTCGAGGAAAAAAACTATCCGTCAATATGGCGCCCTTCCCACAGCTCCTGAGCCTCTCGACGAAGACGAGTCCTTCCTGTGTCATGGACCCCACGTGGAGCCTTGCGCCAACTCCAGTACCTCTCACATTGCACTTGCCGTAGCTCTCACCATTCACTCGATCTTAGAGGGACTAGCCATTGGTTTACAGAGGAAGGTCGACGAGGTTTTCCTCCTGATCGGAGCTGTCGTATCCCATAAATTAGTTATGGCCTTCTGCTTGGGGCTTGAGCTTGCAGAATCCGCCAGTTCAGTTTGCAGATACATCTCGGCGATGCTGCTCTTCTCTGGGGGGTCATCCCTCGGGATTGGCCTGGGGATGCTAGCGTTCAACGTGAGTTTAATGTCTCGAGGGAGGGAGGACAGTTGTTATGGGGAATTTAATCACTGGTCGATTGTCTTCAATTGAAATATTTCAATTTTAGTTAGAAACGCAGCCGGGAAAAATTGTTTTATCAGTTCTCCAAGGATTGGCTGGTGGTACTCTCCTCTATGTAACAGTGAGCGAAATTTTACCCCGAGAGAGAGCCCGATGGCACAACAGCCCTCGGAGCTCGTCCGGGCTCGTTCAATTCTTCTCAACGGCCTTTGGCTTCGTTTGTATATTCTTCATCAACAGATACTTAGGTAATTCATCAATTACGTCACTCTTGACGTAAAAATAATTAATCAAAAGGGTGACAATCGATTTATTATTTTCAGAACTGCACCACTGAAGGTCGTGACAAGTTTAGTTCACCGGAGAATAAAAAAAAAACAAAGAGAGACTTTAAGTTGTAATATTATTCAGTAATTCCAGCATATAAAATTTTTTTAACAATTGGTTAGTACAGATTTTATATCATTGTTTTTAATGGCACATTGAGGATGACATCCGCTGCTCTCTCCGCCATCGCAATGATCACGGAATTCGGTGTTCCGGATATTGGAGTGGGGAGGATACTTCCGTCGACGATTCTTAATTTTTTTACGCCATTGACCCTGGGAGGAGTGATCGGTAATTATTTTTACTTGTTTTAATATTCCAAATGACTCGTTACCTTAACCGTCTGTCGACGACGGCTTTCCGATCGTCGCCCATCCTGCAGCTGCCACCCGGATGATAGGCGGTCACCGCGGACCATCGCATGATGCACTCTGAGTAATTTTCATCTCTGTAGTCTTGTGGAAAATGCCGACAGTCCGCGATGTCGGGAGTGTGAATTTTAGGACGTAATGTTTGGAAATCGGGGGTTTCAATTATATCCAGAACCAAGTTAATTGCATCCTGAGTGCAACGAACGTCTTGGAAGTTCTCTAAATACGCTGGGTCTATTCGTGGGTGATCGAGAATTGTGTAAGTGTCCAGAGTGATGTTGCCTCGGGACTGGGGCTGGAGGCAGGTCGCCAAGATCAGAACTCCCTCGTGAGTGGAATTATTGTACGAGGGGAAGACTTTCCTGAATATCTGTGGAAACGTTCCTCACTCGGCCATTAAAAAAACAAATTATAGGGAGAAACATTCTCTCCTTTTGCGTATAGACAAATTGAAGACAATTGATTTTTTTCTATGACTACTACGAAGCCCAAAATAATCGAGAGTAGAGAAATACGATCAATTATTTTTTAATTACCTCAGTCTCGTAGTTTGATACGTTCAACAATTTTTCATCTTGACTTCCAACCCCAAAGAGCACGAACCCACTGTTCCCCCGGGATGCTGTACCAATTACTCCATTGGTCGCCAATATACCAGACTCAAAGACGAAATATTTCATGATCTCTGCGAGAGTCTGCATCTTCCTCAGGGTGATGCTCACTGGGGCCTCTAGAGAGACGTACATCGGGACATTCAGATGGTCGAAGAGGTTCTTCCCTACTTCGGAGATGTTTTTAATCACAGGTATCTAAGAAAATGAATTCCTCATTTGCTCAGTACATCCTTGGGAGATCCTTGGGACAGGAAACCATTGGATAGGATTTGGAATGCGTAGGAGAGGATTTGGGATTATTCCCAATTAAAAATTCATGGAATGGCATTTAATTTGACATACCCTGTGTTGTCTGAGGTCCTCGAAAGGCCCCACTCCAGACACCATCATCAATTGGGGAGTATTCACGGTGCCAGCGCACAAAATCACATCATCATTAGCTGCAATCCTTCCCACAGTTCCATCTTTAAATTTGGCTTTTATCCCGTCCACACTTTTCTTATCGTCTTCGAATAAAATCTACAGAAATTAATACCGCAATAATTG
>JAPYZM010000056.1:0-63765 GCA_030522845.1 Psyttalia concolor | reverse complement strand
ATATTTTTCCAATTTTGAAGTTGATATTACGTTCATTAAATCCCTATGATTGAATCAGGAGATATTGACGATTAATTCCGGCCCATTTCCTCATTTATACCATATGTCAAGTCATTTTATACGACCAAAATCAAAATTATATAAAAAATAGAAGGGGTTTATAAAATAAAAAAAAAACCATGTGAATTTGAAGTGTTGACTTTCAGAGTATAATTTCCTGAATTATTTAACACATCCAGTCGTCCTACGATCTACCAGTGCCACTGAATATACATATCACGAATATACAGGCAATACACCTTGAGAATTGCGTAATATTTTGCGCGACCGACGATAAACCAGAACGAGAGAGACGACCTTGAGGTGTGTTCCAGAGTGTACCTCTGTTGCCTTGACTCGTCGATTCGTCTTTTCAACAGGTTAAAAAATCAATGAAAAAAAAGCCTCTGGAACGGAACGAAAAATCACACGAGAAATAAACTCGGCATTAAGGATCATCTGATCGCCTCGTAATTGGCATCATCTCTCGATTATTTTGTATTTTAATAGTTCCATACCAGTCAACCACTCGTACCAAGACACGCGATAGATAATGAAGATGAGAATGCAGGTTGTAAACGGCGCGCTTGTGTTATGGGGTATCGTACGAAGGGATCGAATAATGAAGAATTTGTTTTTCATTTCTCTTTTTTTTGGGTTCACTGATCGTGTGCACAGGCGAGAGACTGGAAATCTCGGGGGCCTTGCACTTCTATACCTGCTTGAGGGCTTGGATTTTAGGTACCCGACCCTTGAAAGGTCCCGGAGTATCAACGGTAAATACACACGATTTTTTTCTTCGGCATTTGTTTCCCTTTAGAATTTTCACGTTCAAATGAATCATCTTTCAACTACCGGTTTTTATGTTTACTCCGTAATTTTTTTAATTCTCCGTATGTGTTTGTGTGAGCGAGTTAATGACGCGGCTGGGGCCTTGCATTCTTGGCAAATCGGGTTTTTTTTGTCCATTGAGAGCTGGTAATGAATAATGAAGAGGAAACAAAAGTGTCTGGAAGTTGTTCAATGGCCGGAGATTATTGCGGGATAAAGAATCCATTTACGATTTTTTTTTGTCAGTTCATTATGGAGCATGATGAATTTTGTTGCGAAATTCCGCGGGAGTTATTGAATTTTTGTGACAAAAAAATTAAATATTGGTTAATTGACCTTGCAGCGAAATAGCCTGCTAAAAAAATCAAAGAAATGCCCAAAATATTTTTTCACACTCTCCACTTAAATTATCGTCCCCAACAAATCTCTTTGCTATGACCCAAATGATTCAAATGTGCCTCTCATAGCGATTCCCCTGCAACAACTGATAACACTCAAATCCTCTAATTTTCACACTTGTTCAATATTTGTCTCAATCAAAACTGCTTTCTCAATGTACGAAACTAATGTAACACGAGCGTAGTATGCCTGTGCATCGCGCCACACATACTTACACCGAGAAAAAACCACTTGATTCCAATGTAGGCGTCTCCCCATGCTAAATGACACATCTTGCACATGTCTCGTGTTGGAGACCTGCAAATATCCACTTCAACTCGAACGATGACGTAGATTCGTGAAAAATCCAAACAAGTCCTCCCATCCAGCATCCTTATCCACTTTTTCCTCTTCCCTTTCTTCTTTTTTTCCTCACATTAATCTGTGTCCTCTTACCGGTTTCAAAGAGGATAGAGGAGAAATAAAAGAGACAGGAGGGAAGAAGACAAGGGAATATTTTTTGACATGTTTCAGATAATTTAAAGAGACAGCGAAGGGAATTGTCGGGGTTCATAACAGTCAAGACGAGTGAAATGGAAGCCATTAGGGATCCAATGAGTTAAAGCCATTCAATCGGGACAAGAGCAATGGCTAAAAATCATAGAGTGAAATCAATGAAGATGACATTATCCATGAAATTTATCAATCGTACTTGGAAAACAAGTGTTTGCTCCATAAAACTTGATGCTTAGCAGACGACAACGTATGAGCAAGGCATTTACCAGTCGTTGGGCAGAGAAATCGCATGACGTAAGGCGCCCGCATAAAGCCAATCAAAATAAATGATGTTAAATTGCCTGGGTAGACTGGATGTATTTTTTTTATCGGCTAAAAATTGTGCACATGTGATCGCACATGCAACTGAGTCTCAGGAAGATTCTGAACGGCTACAAGTGCCAAGGCAAAATTACAGGGAATTTTTCAAATGTCCCGTCGGGCTTACTTCTATTTCATTGATTTGAAAATTCCTTTTGAAGTATTTCAAATTTTTATACAATGAGATAATTTTTGGCGCGTGCGATAATTCAAAATATTTAATATTCTGGTAATCTTTAATTGAAAGTTTGAATTTGGTGAAGTTCCAAGTAAATGTAAATCTATCTCCCAATGCGTTTCACAATATTTTTGAAATATGACCGGATGTACACCATGAAAAACATTTTTTTTTAAATCGTTAAGATGAGTCAAGAATTTTATGAATGCTTTGATTTTGAAACTAAAATTTTAGAAAACGACAACCAGTGTCTCTGCCCGTTTCCATTCACTCTAAAATAACGAAAGCTAATCTCAGTCTCTCTAGTGAAGAAGAGCCTCTCATCACTCGATAACGATTCGATTCCTATAATGACGTGTTGACTGAGGAATGCACATGACGCGGGGATCGACAAAGGCCACTTGAATCGCTTTGAAAAAACATTGAAAAGTCCTTATCACCACAAAAATCTCAAACATGTAACGAAATCAATCAGATGATTCACTCGCATTTCCATTGTATCGTAGATAAAATAGGAACGGTGAAACCTTCTGTTATAGAACTGGCTCGAGCTCGTGTGCGCCTCTGGCGATGGCGAGGTAACGCCCCGGAAATCACAGTTCAAGTTCAACCATTGGATGCAGAACTAAACGATATCTTATAATAAATTGTGATGCCTGTGAAGTTGTGCCTCCAGGTGAACCACGTGCCATTTCAATTCCCATAAAATAAATGAAGAAGAGAAAAAAATATCCCCGAGTTAATATTTATGTAGTCAATGGGCTGATGTCAGCATCTGCAAAGACATCGAATAACATACAATCCGGAACACTGAGAGGAACAATTCATTCCCCCGAAAATCATGCTTCACGAGAATGATCTTTCGCGTCAACATGAAGTTTTTTTTCAATCCAACCAACTAAATAGTAGTGGGTATCCAAGAAATTTTTGGGTGAGCCGTATTTCCTAAATAATGACTTCAATTACAACTGTTGAATCCGTTGTTAAATTATTCTATTCATTATCTCCTTAAATGTGTAGAATCTAATTAAGATAATTAGAATATGCATAACTGCAATATATTTTTACGTAATTTTCCGTAATGATTGGAGTCAAAGACAAAAGCAAAAGCAATTTGAATTATAAGGATTATAGCCATGTAGCAAACAGTCAATTTCTGTGGAGAATTTTGATCTTCTTTAGGTAAAGTTCATTAATTTTCCTCCGCTAAATCTACTCTTTACCCCTAGGAATTTCACCCCTCGGAATAAATATTTTTTCATTAGAACAAATTCCCCGTCTCCATGAATTATCGGTGAGCCATTGTTTACGCAGACTTCAAAAATGTATGAGTCATCCCGGATTCTACCCGCCCTTTCAAAATTTTTCTTCGAGGGGTCAAGGATCGGTGACTGTGGTATGGAAAAAAGGCGGAACTAGACCAGAATCCCAGCACTGAGGATCCATAGGGGGTTCGGTGCGTACCCCCCTCCCTTCGCTCCGCCATATTCGCAGACCAGTTGCGATCTCTTCGGCATTGAATGGAATTGCATAGTCGCCGGAGCATGCAGCTGTTTCCAATATAGACAAATTATTGTCTAAAATGACTGGCGCACTATTCCAGCGAATGATAAACGGATTAAACTCTAATCAACTCAATCACTCGACGTCTGATCATCATCCATTGGATTTTTAATCGAATTATTTTGTATCAATCGATGTTCATTAAATAACAGAATGACGATGACAACGCTGACACGAAACTCTCATTGACAATCAAACACTGATTCATTTACAGTTCAAACAGATTTTCCCCCGTCAGCCCCTACTGACGCTACTCACCCGTTGACCTAAAATTCCCTTTCCCCATAAATAACATTTTATTGACTCAACTTTACAACTCCAATACACTCGAAAGTAAAATTGACCGACGTTATTTCCCACCAAAGCCCAATTGCCTTCTCATTTTCACAATTCACAATAAAATTACATATAATCCATAAGCTCGCGTAATACACTCTCATTCTGCGTCACGAAACGTAATCAAATGATACATAATACTGAGCAATTTTCTGTTATCAATGCGTGGTTATTCCCGGAGTTTAATCAAATTTCGTATTCATTCGTTATCCTCGTATTCTCGATACCCTCCCTAATTTATAGCGGGCCACAGAGCCGGCAATTGAATTGAAAATTCAATGAATTGAATACCTTTGCAGCGCAAGATTGATCGATCACGTGTCAATTGTATTGGAGGCCGCAGGCGCCAGTTCGAAAAAAAATCGGCAAGTTGTGTTTGCGAATGCAGCAAGTAATAAACGAGTTGAATGAGAAAAAAAAGAATTAAGCAACTCACCAGTTGGATTGGACTGGTGCAGAGAGGCTCAGGCAGAATCACGCTCCGCTCCGTGCCGGCGTCCAACAGAAAACTCCGATTTGCAATCTTCAAACACTCGTCACGAGGTTTACGCGGCACAAGTTCAAAAATGCGTCATTTCCACGAGTTGACTTCATAGTTATCGCAGCAATATCACACTCGAACTGACTCGTTTATTTATTGTTGGGTTTTGGAGCTTTTGTTATTGTTTTGCACAAGCGCTGCTGGTGTTGACGAGAATTCGGCTTGTGCCAGGCGATCGGGACAACGGATTCCGTGATACTATAGAGTGGTTTTGTTGTGTGTGTCGCCTGATCTCTCCGGTTGGCCGTTAGAAGGGGCAGATGGTAGAGCACGAAAATTACCGACCAACTGCGGAGGCAGCCGAGTAAGACTGTAAAATTTCAGTGGTTTCTTGGTAGATGTCGTGCGCAAACAGTTTCAGTGTGAGCATTACAGAAATGCTAATTGGAGGGCATTTTTGAGATCCCATCACGTCCAATTTTCTAAAGTGTAGAATTTTTTTTTGAAGCCTGATGCCACTGATGCAGTGTTGATACAATCAAAAATACGGTTTTTTGTGCGTACTTATATAGTAAATAGTCTGACTTTTTAAACCGTTTTCATCTATTAAAAAAATTAGATGGAGATATGCTATCATGTATGTATATAATATGTATCATATGGCATAATAATATTGGATAAAAGTATTTGTACTTAAAAATTAAATATGATAATTTACGAGTTTAAAGCTACAGTTATTATATACTATTTTTAAAATATTAAAGGTAGCACTGTCGCTAGTTTTAAAAGAAAAATATGTGAATTAGACTAATGAATTTTCAAATAGATTTTAGTGAGAAAGCACTAAAATTATATTTGTAGAAGAAAAACTATGTTTTTTTTCGTAGATAATGATGGCAATAGGAGTGAAAAATTGTAATAGCCGTCATCAAAGTCCTATGGGACACATTTTCCTGTCTAAAAATTACCATTTGATCATGTAAGTAAAACCACTGACTCTTTATTTTAAAAAAATTGATAAAACATTTGCTGTAGATATGTTAGGATACCTTTGCGTTCTCTGTGGGAGGGATTTTCAGCCCCACTTCGGGAAATTTGAGTCTGTTACGCTGGCTGGAGTGATTGGCCAGAGCGACGGCGGCAAATTTGAACAGTTTTTCAGCTCAGCGGGAATATTCCAGATGGGCTGATCAGTATTTTCGGTTGTGGGGGTGGTCAAAGGGTCTTGAAAAAATTCATTTATTACTTCAGTGGGATTCGGAACGTTCGAGGAGAATTTATCCATTTCTCTCTGATGCTTCAAAGATACTGAAATCATTAATGGAGTCGATTAGATGATATGAAGTGATGGGGAAACTATTTAGCGCTCCGTTGGTGGCATAGCGAATATTTTTCGTTGTGGTTAGCTGAGAGTTCTATAACTCGGAAATCATATGTAAATTTTTAATCAATTCTTTCATATTGGTTTATAGAAATTTGAACTAAAAGTTTGCAAGAAATTTGGCGCGACCCTCGCATAGCGACCAACAGAGAATTCCAAATAATTTTGATATAATTTTTACCAATTCTTTGGAGTTCCCACATCATCGGAGCAGAATAGTGTGAGAATCGGCAGCTACTCCCGAATGGACACCCATTCTCCGAAGTTATTTTCTTGCACGATATTTTCGCTGATTCTTCTCTCAAAATATCTTCAGGATCTGGAGATGAGTGGCAACATTAGAAAAGAATCATCGCGTGAGACTTCAATCCTTCTATCCCACATTAACATCATAACAGAGGGCTATTATCCTTGGAGACTGATCAATGATCGAGCTACTCTGCAATTCACTCGAATTCCCCAGGTTTGAACAATATCTAGTGATAGTTATCAGTTTAACCCTTTGATGTTTCAACGTCCGATATTCTCAACGTATTTAGCAACTCCCAATTTTTCATGTTAAATCCAGAAATTTCCATAAATTCATTGTTCCATAAATTTTATTAATTTTTTAGATAAATTTAAGTTCAATCATTCAGGGAAAATGCAGCAGATTCACATGAAAACTTCAGATATTTTTTAAATATCGATACCTCATTGGATTATTGAAGAAGTGTTTTTTTTTTAAGTAAAAAATCTTGTCCATATTGATCCTTTCATAAAACTAACCTTTAAACTGTCGGTAGTGCTCGGCATAATTCTTCGCATGCTGTAAGCTAGTCAAATGTTTTTTCCGAACTTCCGAATTATCCTTGAACGATCTATCACAGTAATCGCAGTGATATTGCTTTCCCATTGTAACAATTTAATCCATCAACACCATCTTAATCCGTCCAATTAATTATTAATTCCAACTAATCCCACGAGCCAAATGTCCTATGTAGAACCAGACAGTATTACCGATCAATTCAACCCTCCAATGAGACACAAATAAATCCCCTTCTAATCCATCCCTATAGTGCACATCCGGAAATGTAAACACGGCACATATGTATATTGATAAATCCAGCTACAAATGGAAGAGTCCTAAACCAAAGAGTCATATTGATCGCGCAGGAAGTCGCCCACGCCATCTATGAACGCAAGCGTTTATTTGACTTTTGCACGGCGCGAGAAAAATTACTCTTAACAACAACAATTTGCCTGATGGAAGACTATATTCTCTTATCAATTTCCGAAGTTCTGAGAAAATATTCAAAGGGTTTTACAGTTTTTTGCAGGCATCCGAAGCATGTAATGCCAAATTTCGGTAGTTTTTTCTCGATTTTTTGTTCAAGAAACCACAAGTGGGGTATAAATGATTATTTTTGGTTTACAAAAGGACTTGAGTTGTTTGCAATTTAATGGAATTTTTGCAAGCGTAATACGTAATTTTTGTTTTTTATTAGAGAAATACGGAATTAACAAGTGAAAAATGTAGCTGAAAAATTGAAGATTGTAAGCTCACAAAATAATTTCACGTAATTCGTACTATTCGAAGATTTTCATCGAGTAAAGCTCATCCATCCCAAGTATTCGCTTTAAAAAGTATAAACAATGCCTTAATTATTCATACGTTTAGTGAATATTTATTTTAAATCAAACAGATTACATTACATGGTAGTTGTTTTTGTTCTGTAACATTACAATTTCTTGGTTTCTCTCTTTTTGTTTTTCACTTATGTTATAATAGTTCGGCCATTTTAGCTCAGCACAGTGTGCACAATAAACTCGATTCTCGATGAGTAAAGTAGCATCATCCTAGAAAATGTTTCGTTATCACACAGCAAAGATATCCTCCATTATTATTCCAATTACTCAGAAGCTGCACGTGATGAACTCTGAACTTATCAAATGGGTGGTTAAAATTATGCAAATATAATTTATCAGTTGTCTTTAAAATCAATTTTCTGCATGTCTGTAATGATCGCTATTGATCTTGTGAATACTGATCCACCAATTTTGGGGGAGCATTTCTGGAAAGTGCAAAAACCATACATTTTCTACGATCACACTTACGTTATCTATTTATGAAATCTTCGTTAGTCGCCTAAAAGCATAACCTGGAATTTATCGAGTAGAATCGAGTATTAGGTCAATTGACATTTCAACGTATCCGATAATGGTGTTTTTTTTTGTTTCATTCAAATTAAAACAAAACATATATTATTTCATATCTACAAACGTGGTGCATGATGATTGAAATTAGTAACTTAATATTATATTTCCATTATTTTCTGTAATTTTAAAGTATATTAATGTTAATTGTATTTTACTTCATTGGAATTCATATTATCAACTATGAATAATTTAGTCATTTCATATCGTGACAATTGAAATAATCAAAGCAATAATTCACACATAACCACATAAAGTTTTTAGGCCTGCTAAAAACACTGTCTACCAACTCACAGCTAACAAAGCAAATGGACTAGAACGGTAATAATTGCAATTTATAATTTTTCCTTTTTATTCTCATCACTAGCAACGTACACGATCTACGCAATCACTCGAACCGAGAATTCGCAAGCATTTTTGGTTGTTATAATCTACAGGTAAATATGTATTGCGGGTAAAAATATTTTTTTGATCATTGAAATAACAAAATCATCGGTGGTTTCAAAATGGGCAAATTAGTTCTTTCAGATATTCGAGATAATTGCAATGATTCGATATATCTCTACGCGGATACGGACATCCGGAGGGGTTTGAGAGGATACTTGTTGTTTTTCGTCACCTTCATAATCAATAGTCCTTTATCATCTAAAAGTACATTCGATTCTGAAATACGTTGGAATTAAAATTCTGACTGAGAGTCAAAAGTCGAAAAATTGGATGAAGTTCTTTTACAATTACGATTTTCATTAGAAATATGTGAAAAAAAAACAACACAAACGATCCTAAAAAGAAATAATTTCGTTATACGACTTTCAAATGATTATCAAATGCTGCAAGTTCCCATTATTCTGAAAGTTCTTTTTGTTTATCATACATAGATAGATTATTTCGATTTTGTTCCAGTTTTCCCTTGTATTTAAAGGTAAATTTTTAGTTTAGATTAAATCACTCGGCAAAAATGGGGTCTAACATTTTCAGCCCCGTTTAAACGTTTGTGCACAAAAATTATAGGGAGATCGTAGGCGTGGACCTCGTGTTTCGTAATCACAAAACATGTGTTTATCTCAGCCATTCTGCATGAGGATCCTTACAAAAACAATTTATCCCAAATTCCAAAGCATGAGTAATTACATAATTGTTGTCTCTCTCCAACCATGTCTGTAATACACACGTTTTCGCTCGTCATATTCAAGATTGCTTTCAATTCTTACAGTGTACCATCTACAAATATTCGTGTATTAAAAAGATTTTAATTAAGGGTTCCATGTATCATCTATTTAACCATTTGTCATTCTTTTTTTTTTATCTACGGACCTTCACGTTCTCACTAATGGCAATTTGTGAATGAACGGTGGGGAAGGTAGGCTTCAATAATTTGAGATGCTATATAGACTGGAGTACATTAAAATTGGAATAAAATTGAGTTACTTTTTTGCTTTATAATAATGAACTGAATGATTCTCTGTAATTGTTGGCATGAGACACAAGAATTTCTCAGCCGTAATTGCAGTGAGGCAGAAGTGGTTCACGACTTTCGGTGTTCTTGACAGAGGTATGTAACAGTAGGAGACAAAAGGAAAATCCACCCCATTCCAATGATCGTATTCATTCCATTCAGCTCTTCCTCGGGATTAGACAGCCCTCGGCGCTCCTCAATAACTCAAACAGATTTACCGAAATCCCTGTGACAGTCTCTACGATCACTCGAGCAAGGTCATAAAATGAAATAAGAGGAAAAAAAAGATGACCAATAAAAAAAATGTGATATCAAGTCCAGTGCTTCATTCCGTTTTTACTACTCTGTCTTGTCCTATGCTCTTGGCTCACAGCTACTTTCCACATCGTTCTATGCCCCGCTTTACTTCTTGATGGGAGCCTCCGGCACTTCCTGGCGCACCTTGTGACCCCGGAAGCTCGCT
The DNA here is from genome assembly GCA_030522845.1 of Psyttalia concolor. Lineage (NCBI taxonomy): Eukaryota > Metazoa > Arthropoda > Insecta > Hymenoptera > Braconidae > Psyttalia > Psyttalia concolor. The sequence continues at coordinate 53,587 of JAPYZM010000056.1, read as the reverse complement.
TGGATTTTCGTTGCAGCTTTGTGGAGATCCGGATCAGTCAGATCGATTCCCTCGAGCTCATTGACTGCATCATCGACCTGCAAACAAACGAGAGAATAGCAGATTACGAGAGGAGAAAAAAAGGAGTTATTGGCTTGTGTAAGGATTACGGGCAAGGCAGAGGACAGTGGGTTTCTCACATCTATAATACGATACTTTATGATGTGCTGTGACAAAAATATGACAAACGAATATAATTTTTTCCCCGTTGAAATACGTTCGTTCCTTTTCCCTCTGCTCATTTGATCTCTGAAAATATTGTCACATGTGATTTATTTTCATTCTTTTCTACGTTTTATTTTATATTAACAGATCGATTTTTTCTACTGACAGTATTTGCTTTAATCAACAGCTTCTTAAAAAATGCTGTTCATTTTAATACGCAATCGATGGTTATATCTTAATGTTATATGGTTATGATATTATAAACTAAAAATGTTGTGTAGAAAATTGTAACACATACTGGGAAAAGTTAATAAATAAAATAAAAACTGTCGGACAAAACGTCACACCTCGGACAATTAAATCAGATGGTTTCATTTCCCCAATGACCATATATTTCATTCGAACATTCGGGGTATTCTCGAGGTGAATATATTTTTTCATTACTCTAAATCCTCCCGGGGGAGACGAAGAGGAATGAGTCTGGGTAGTTTTTTGATTCCTTAACAATGGCTCTTGTTTATCAAAGCGCTCGGGGTATGAGCCCTCATCTTTCGCACATTTAACCTCTGGTTATTATTGTTATTATCCAACTATTCTCGGAGTTAATTACACCAACGTCACGTGATGCACCAAAGGCTCTGCCGTTAAGTGAGGATGGGCTGGACAAAAAACTTTAAAAGCAGAGGAAAAAAGACTACATTACATGTGCAGACTTTATAAAGGATGTAAAGTAGAATTATCTGAGCCGACGACCTATATTTGTTCTTCACTGGCTCTTATAATTCAAGTGAGGTGAAAAATTATGCCTCAGTTAACGTGGCCTCTCACCATTTAACATTTTGTTGACGCAAGGTAAATCTCTGGATAATTTTAAAACAAGTCTCGGCGGCCGTATGTGCTAGCTCTCCTCAGTTCCAAAACTAAGTCTCATAGCCGCGGGGTATATTCAACTGTAGCCAGGGCTTTCGTTAATAATTAACTTTAGTGGCTGAAGTAGCTCGGGGGGAGGTTTCGTCTTCATACCAAGTTTAGTTCGCGACTGAGATCTGCGGTCGGACCAACTTTGTTTCTAACCGCGGATACATCCATAAGATGCATGCTCGGAGAGCACTTTGACCAGTTTGACATTTGTTATTGAGGAACCTCGTGGTGAATTTCGGGGCTCGATTTGCGGTGAAGTGGTAGGGCGGACTTGGATGGGCTATTTGGACTCCTGCATTGAATGAAATTTGAGTAATTCGAGAATTTAGTATTGTAGAGTGACAACTTCCATCCCAATTATCTTGACTGCTCAATATTTGCCCACGCGAAGATGAATAGACTGTTGTACTACTACTAGCGCTTCAAAATTATGGGATGTTGTCCAATAGCTTCGTTGTTTAGGAACAATTGTGGCAAATGTTAAAGGGTAAAAAACGTGAGTGTGAGGTACGAGGACGAATCATTTTTTCACTCGCATTACGGCAAAATAGAATGCAGTAAATGGCATGATGTGAATGACGAAAATTTTGCTGAAATTTCGTATGAAATTCTGTTGGGTAGCGTCAAATACTGGGTCCTTGCTGGCTGAAATCGGCGTGAGGAAGATAATTCATTGAATTTCCTTTTTTTCTAACGGTGTAAACAAGACTAAAAAATCTTTTCGAGACTGACAAAATTTTTATGTAACATCAGACAGACATTGGGAATATTATTAACAAACGTCGATTATCGAATGCTCGCCATTCGGAATAATTTTAGTTTGTGGCAAGAGTCTCTAATAATTCGGGATAAACAATTGTAAAAAGTTGTCGAAAGGGATATGCTCGTGGCTATAATCTAAAATGCACGAATTGCAAATTGGTAATGTAAAAATTAATCTCAAGCACAAGTACTCCATTAAAAGTTTGTCATCTTCTCATAAAAGTTGGATGCAATTTTTTTCCGTGCCCTGGATAATTGGGCTTTATTGAAATTCCCACTTGGTTGGTAACTTTCGCGGTTCACAGGCACGTATACACCATAACAACTATCCCTTCACATGTAAATCTAAATCGTATAAACAATATTTTACCTCTTCATAAAGAAATTTTTGATGTGAATAAAATCACCATTTCGTAACAACCCCATAACAAACTGTAACCACCGAAGATGATCGCTCATCGCTCCAAAGAAGCTTCCTAAAACGACGATTATTTGAAACAACAAAATTTTAATTGCCCTCAGACATAAAATTTTGTATGCACCCTCCCCCATTATTTCCCTCCTATCCAACTACTGGGGCAGGTATAACTTTACGCCCCCCCCCCCCTCCAACACGTATAAAAAATTTATGAGAGGAGGTTTCCCAGAGACCTCACCTCTCCGGCATGTTATCTCGTCAATGCTACCCAACAAATGGCAAAGTCGGCCGAAGACTCTGTCTCATCATTTATATGTTTTAATATTATTTCATTTTTTGCACTTCACTCACAGTGACACCTGTTTTTTCTCCAGTGATAAACGATCTCAAGTATGAAGTTTTTTAACCGCCAGCCCACAGAACTCCGGGTACAAACTTGCCAGAGGCATTTCTATTATTTTTCCTGCAGGCATACATGCGAATGCGAGCATTATGCATGCTATGAGAAGAAGTTGTGAGCCACTTGGCACTAGAATTTCTCCCTCTATTTTTTTTGTCACTCGACCTAACGATTGAAAACTACCAAATATCATCTCCACTATTCGCGCAACTCATGCGAGGGAGACCAATATCGACTTTGCAACTTAGTATCGCGACTACGTTCAGTCGGCTCAGAGGCTTTTGCCTCGCGAATTCCCGTAACTCGTGTCCGTTGTGAGCAATAAAATTCCGCAGAACGTACAAACGTGTAGCCACGTGATGAAATATGGAAGTAAACTGGAACGAGTTGGCCTGGGGGAGGGGGAGCAATGGGAAAATGTTTTTTCTATTGTTCCCGGCGGCATTCGCTGTACGGCAGTTGATCCGCACCTCTTCACGCCCTGTTGATACATTGAATTTAAAAATACTCCTCCAGATTTTCACGGCTTCATTGTAATACCGAGTGTCTCCTGTACTTTTTGCAATTTATTATCCTCGGGAGGCACTGGGAAATGGAACTTTAATGGAAACGAAGATGGGGATTAGTTTGTTTTAGGTCGGTCTTTGGAGTTGCTTTTTGAGCCTAGTTTTTATCTTCAGTTCGAGATATTTTATTTATGGAGGCGCTATATCGAGTACATAGTCGCCAGTTCTGCTGTATGGCCGTGCATGTTCGACGATAGCTGTACGGTTCGTTAACAACACTCGGTAATTATAATAGGTCTATATTTGACATTGCTATGAGGCGTATGGATAATAAAACGCGTATACTACAGGGAATAGGGAAGTTGATAATTCCCACGGAAAAATGAAGTTGTCTACTTACAGGTGACATTTCAGCAAAGGAATTTGTAATTGTTAGTCTACATACATTTGTCAAAATTAAGAAAATTTTTGTTTGAATTTGTATGATACGCTGTTGGGGTGAGTGTCATTTAGGCTTGAAAATCACTATATTATTAAATACTCCAAAACTGAACAGAATTAGCAAAATAAAAATTTCATGTAAATGAGGGGCTGTTACAGATTACAAGATTTTTTCCTTCAAAATTGTAGAAATTTTCTGGCCATTCAGCAGGCTCTACAGTTTAAAACGATAGAAATAAAAAATTTTGCGACAATTAAATTTCCGATATTAAGAGGGAAAAAGCAAGAAAAATACTTGCGGTTGTGGAAATAATTGGCCCAGGTATTTGCGCTCGATGCATAGTCTACCGCTTAACGAAGAACGTGGCAATTTTTATATGCGAATAAGGGTAAACATTTGCCGTTCTCGCTCATTCTCCGAAGAGGTAAGAAACACCGACGTTGTATGCACAGGCTCGAGAGTTTATTTCTCGGCTACGGACATGAATACGCGAAGACGACAACTTTTCCTGCAAACCCAGATGTCATCAGCATTTCCGTCTACTAATGGGAATGGCGCACTTAATAAGATCATACGGCTCTCTTGTTTACTTATGGTCCGACTGTTTTCGGGAGTAAAATTTTTGAAGATGTTATGCAATGTTACAGTTATTTCCACCTGATTACTTTAATAACTGTTACGAGCATTCTACAATGCCAGAAAAGTTGAATCTTCGCCGTGAACAAAATGATAAATTTCGGGATAGAAAATTCTTGGCAATGGGAAATTTCCTCCCTTGTCGCCTGCATTTTGAATTTTATTTTATTCATGGATAATTCAGAAATAGGGGACGTGGAAAATTACATTTTGATTCAATCTGAGGTGATTGCCAAATCTCAATGATATTTCGTTTTATCACAATTTACTAGGCCAATATAATGGAACTATAGAGCACTTAATCTACATAGGAAGGAGAATATAAAAAAATTACAACAAACAAATGGAAACGTTACTAATATTGAATGAATTTCATTAAGACTAGAATTAATCTTTCAATTGTCTTGGGTCAAGATTTGCAGATTAAAAATCTCTCAAAGGGGAATTTTTGAAAGAACCTGAAATTTCCGTTTGTGTGACTGAGAGAACAAAATAATTTTGCCAACAAAATATTCTTTGACTAGCTATTCTTATATTTTGTGTGTAAATTTTTGTCATTCGGTTGTCTAAAGAATATTCGATGGCCATAAGTATATTTTTGTCTCAGCTTACAAACGAGCTATTGGAAAATTCTCCAGAATTTTAAAGCTCTCGAGATACTTCTGAATAATTCAACAGAGATTTACATCCTTCACAAAAATTTCTGCTGGAATACTCCAAAAACAATGAAATACTCTGCTCTCTAAAAACAGGAATATTCTATGGTAGAGAGCGTCCTCTCATTATTCCAGTATTGAGAAACAAATATAATTATGCTCATCAAATATTCTTTAGACAACCAGATGACAGAAATTGACATCAAAATCTAGTTTTAAAATCTTGTTGAACGAATATTAATATTATTCGATTAACAAAATTATATATTTTCCTCAGTGAGCATCCCTATCTCATCGCTTTTTCTGGCAACGAGGGGAGAGTGGAGAAAAGTGGAACGTCTTCAACTGGTGCGAGCTCGGGATCGGCCGAACGGAATTGAATGACCCTTATTTCATATTCCAGTTGAAACTCCGAGCTTTAACGTGGTATGAAAATTATTCCATTTCACTCTGCCCATCTCATAAGAAATGGTGAATCGAAGAGCTTCCATTTGGTCCCACTCTTTCCTACTCGTTCTCCATTCGGTGATTCGGAGGTACTCATCAGGCCATTCCTACAACTATCTAAAGGAATGCCTCAGTTACATGATGACAGGTAATTCGGGCTAGTATATACCCTCTATGCAAGTTGATACAGCGGCGCGCACGCCATTGAAGTGCGGAAAGGGATATGTACCACGTCGATGCAATATCAAGCTGCATGTACGGAGGGCACCTAACAATAGGCCAGTTTGTGGTCCCTTGCATGATCGATCATTGGTTCCACGGTACGCAGTGTATGGAGCACGACCGCTGACCGGAACATTAATCACCAAAATGTAACCCGATTTGCCCAGTCGACAAATTCCGTTAATCAACGCAGCACATGTGGTCATTTTCTATATAATATATTATTAATAATGGGTGTGGCATATTGGAGGTTTGTTTATAGTGGTCGTTAACGTCAATGTTGAGCTAAGCGATAGGCGTGTTAATTTGCGAATGGCGAATTAACTTCGTGTTTGATGGGAAACTCACCGAATCATTGAGAATGTTGCGAGTACTGACGGCCAAAGTTGACAGAAGTTCATCCATACAGAACAAAAGATATCGACATTAACTGAACTGGATTCAGGCCAAAATTTATGAATACTGAGAAACTAATTTTCTCTTGCCAATTAAATTTATTTGGTAAAACGATTTGTTCTTGTCAATCTAATATTCATTGCGATTACTTCATTATTTCAGTACCTTCAGTCTTTCATACCCTCTCACTGCGACAATTATTTGACTTATACCCTAACGTATATAAGACTCGGCGCTTCGCCTTGTTCTTTCCCAAACAATCGAGCAGCTTCTCTTAAATTGCATAATAAAAAAATAGAACTTCTTCAAGAATACTAAACACCTGCATTCCATTGTTGCCGACTTGACATTATGTCTCCCATAAGCAGACGGTATTTTGTCTCTGATGCTACTAAAGCGATATCAAAGGCCAACCCATGTCAGAGCCCGAGTTAGCTCGGCACACTCCCCACTATCACCTCAAAATGAAAGAGAACTTTAACCTGCATGAACCAAACAGACCTTAAATTCCAGCACTCCTACGCTGCAGGAAAAAGACATTTTTTGACAATTATATCTTTTCTTTTATGACGAAGTTCAAACCCGAAAAATTGACAAGAACATACTATCTCGTTCGGAGATAAGACACCTTTTATTAAATATATACGTGTCCAGAAAATAGGGAGCAATTGGATCACAACGACAAAACGACTCTTCGACTCCTTCGAATTATCAGGATATCTTTGACTTGAGTCTCAAAATAGTAGAGTGAATAGATCCAATAGACTTAATTTGAGAGAGTACATTTTTATTATCACTAAATTGTCCTTGCAATCAGTACAAAATTCCCTTGAAAAAGTTTTTTTTGTCAGTATACGATGATATTTTCTTCTCAATTTTTGTTCAGTCTTTGAGCAACGAGCAACGAGTGTTTCGATACAAGTAGAGATGTTCTCCTCGAAAACCATATTTTTCATTCAATGTATTCAAATGATCTCGACAAACCCAACTCCAAATGAAATCGCAGCAGTTGACATAGGAAATAATGCCACGCCCGACCTTTCCTCAATTACTTCACCTACCAGAATCTGGAGAGCAACAGAAAATCGAATGTCTTTACGGCAAAAAATCATGTAATGACAATCCATCAACTCCCGCCACGAATGAAGTCGCCGTCTCGTGACACTCCAGATGCCGCCTACACCCCAACATTCGGGCAAAAATCCTCTCAGACGTATCGCGAGAGACATGAACGACGGAAATTCCCAAGCCTACGAGTAGTGGAATCATCCGGAATTGAGAATGCACATAGCGTAAAGCATCGGGAATGCTCCAAACGTGTGCTTCGTATTGAGAATACATTCCCGGAGGATATTCCACCATTACATGTACATGAGAGATTCATCTGACCATCCGATGTTGCCGCGGGGGAATATTTCCGGTGCGAAGAGCGTCATTGAAGATCAGCCTTGTTCTACTGTTGGATAATTTAAATTTTGTGGATCGCTCTTATCGAGGTTCCTTCTGAGATAAGGCATCTGTTTTTGTGTTTTTTTAATTAAAAAAAAAATATATATATATACAAACTCACTTGAAATGTCGTTAGTTTTTCCGAAATAAAACTCTTAAACTTTCCAGCAAATTAATTATTTTTCGTAACAGTTCAATTGCAAACAAAAACTGAAAGTGTACTAGGCTTTGTGCTGTACGTATTATCGACAAGCCCCAGGGAGAATAAAATATAGATTGCGATAAGTTTGAGGTGGCAAAGAATAAAAGATAAAGAGCTTCCAAAACGACAATCTGTCAACGTGTCTGTACCGAATTTGTCTCCCTCAGCGTTTCAATCTGTCTATTTTTTGTTTCTCAATTCAGGACGTCACGTTTCGCTTACTGGGCACACCAAAGGAGCCATCGATGAATTTCTGGATATTTCGATAGTCCCGTACCGAAGGGAATCTCGCTTTCGTCTCTTATCTCTCATCATCCATATCTCCTACGTTTCGATTTGTCTATAAAGAGGAATTGATTCCGGCTGCAGTTAGTAGTTTTTGCTATTTTCCGGAAGGATGGGATTGTGAAATGGATGAGGTTCAGCTCATAGGGAAAATGGAGGGAATTCGGATGAGGGTGAAAAGGGGGAAAAAATAGCGGAGAGAATATGGGAATTGGAATGAGAGGAGAGGAATTGCGACAGAATTAAGCGAAGCTGCAAGCCTGGCAATCTCACTTCAACTCCCAGCCATTTGGCTGAATTCATCTCCTCCGGCCAGGTTTTAACCCCCTACTGGTCCTTGTCAGAGTTGTGCAACGTGCCTGCCTGTTACGATATAAGTACAAATGGGGTAATGGAGACGTAAGCTTAAACCCGATTACTCTTTTTTGTTTCGCGTCTTTAGAGAAGGCTATTAGAATATAGGACTCAATGTCTGAGGGAACAATTGATGCGTTAAATTTTTTTTCCATACCAGAAAAGTCGGAGGAAATGCATGATTGAAGGCCTATGGAACAACTTGTGGAGAATGTATCTCATCTCTATCGAAAAATGTGATTAATGTTAGTAAAAAAAAGGACAGATATTTAGTGCGATGTGTATTCAAGTCTCAAAGATTTTATAAAAATGGATATTACTCATTTCAATCAACGCTCTATAAAGTTTTCATGACATCTGTGTAAACGTTTTTTTAAGGCTGATCGTGATTATCCTTTTCTACTTTAAGTTCCTATTTCTCTACAAAAAAATCTGAATAAGAGTTAGAATAGAATAGAATAGAATTTTATTGTCGTGATGTTACATTTTTTAATATTTTATATCGTTTCAAGCCTCATCTCCTTCTTTTCATATGTTCATTATTCAGTAAAGAAATCCTTTTTGAGGGAACAACTGATGGCTTTAATATTCTAACAATTCACCTTCATCAGACAAACTTAATGGAAGTTCTAAATAGAGTTAAATGCATATTTAGTAGCTATTCAATTCAATGAACTGGATGTTTGGGAACCCAAGTTATGGCCAAGGAAACTATATATCTCTTGGTACATATTGATGTTCGTGTGATAGGAATCATATTTGAACTAAGTTTCGCAATTTCGATTGTTCAATTATTACTCAAATATACTAGGAATTTCAAGGTTCAGGGAAGCAGAAGGCTTAAAGTTATACTGCGCAGAATTCAAGTCATAAACTGGGTGGATCATGGTGATAACTATGCCTATAGGCAATATACTGCCTGGTGGATGTTTACACCCCGACAATAACAACCAAATTTTTCTCGTAGGTACATCAAAATAAAAATATAAAAATTACTGTTCTGTAATTTCAAGAATTTTTTTCGTTTTAAACTGGAAATTTCATTTATAAAAATGTTGCAGGGGAATAATGACCACTGTTGACTTTTCTGGACGCGAACAAATTGATAAATTATTATTCATCGAATTTAAATTCAATTAAATGGCAAAGTCTCGTTAAACAGAAGGTGGGACATGTTCTACTTCATTTCACTATACATAGAAATACTAACCCATCATATCATAGTATTTTTATTACATTTTCCCATCTAATTAATCATATTTAAATAGAACAAAGAGAATGATAAAAATGAAAATCACATGGCCAATTAAAAAAAAAGAAGAATAATAAACCAGAGAAATACAAAGAAGATGCAAAAAGGCTCCAGAGTCAAGACGACTGTGGTATAATAGAAAAGGTAAAGAATTTCTATTTAACAATAATTTAAACTGAATTAAAAAATACTTACACTTCAATTAAACGAAAGTTAAGGATTGCAGAGAGAGGAAAAACTATAGAAAATATTATGTAAATGCATAAGGAGAGAGAAAGGACGAGGCCTACAGATGTAAAACAAATAAATATTTATAATACCAAAGCTATGCACAAAAAATGAATAAAAAATAAATGACCAGTAGGACATTTCAAATGAATTCTCAACGCCAGCAAATGCAGCATCACGATAATTTTCAGTTTCATGTTACAATTTCCCCGTCTTATAATTTCTCCATTTTCCCAGTTTCGTATGTGGCAACAGCAATGTCAAATCATCAATAATGCTTGCGTCCACTTTCCGTATTCTTTCTCGTTCACATTCTTGTTTGAGAAGCTGTCATTATTCGCAGCAGAAATGACATCCGTTATTTTCCCATCTCTAATGACGGATTGCCATTTACCCATTAACATGCACAACATACCCATGGATCCAACAAATGCCCTAGAATTACCCAGAAATATCGAGTAAACACGTAAACCAGTAATAAACTGATGAACTGCAGATAGCCACCTACGACTGTTGAACGAAACAGTCGAGATTTGCATTTAGCAACGAGTTCACAGGCTTTGGAGACCATGTATACCGCACATAGTACCCTCGGTGCAACGATGCCAGAAGTAATTTGGCGGTGGTCAGGGTAAACTCGATACAGTTGAGGGAGCAGGGAGGAGTATCCTCCCTGTCACCGTGAAACTTACTACGGTATATAAACCGATGGTGGAGGAGTAAGCTGAACGGGGAATTCGCCCTTATAGATCAAAGGTCAAAGTGCTATGACATTACGTTGGAAATGCACCGTAAATTTAAATGAGAAGATATAGCGAAATAGGTGAATAAGGGAGTCTGCTGATGTCTACGATGAAGAGTAGAAAGGGAACAGGTTTTTTTTACGGCTGGGAGAATTGTCGTAAAATTATAGTGAAAAGACTATTATTATTTTCGCAATGCCGTCATCGGACGAGACCTCGAGACCATTTTTATTACTTCGTTGGACCCTTGAATGGCCTCAATGATAAGCGTCAACGATAAGACTACGCACAAGAGGGAGGAGAAAGAGCTCATGGAAAATGTTTTTCTTTGCTCATTTCGTCACTCTTCTTTTACTACGTTATACAACTCCTGCCGTGTCCTTTGTTGTACATAGGGGAGGGCCTCCTTGCATGAACGCTGAGCTGTATCGCGTCTTTATAGCTCTTTCAAGACGAACGTGGACGTTCAATGATTTTTAGTGTATACACTTTAAAAAATTCTATTTTGTTAAGGAAATTGACTTGCTACAAGTAGAGGTCTATAAATATATCTTCTTGACATCTGTATATTTTCTGTTGTTAGGTAACTGTACTTGGCAAGAGATAATTTCTGCCTCAGTGTATCAGGTACTTCAAGATAAAGTAAGAGACCGTGAGTTATACGGAGAGGCAGTTGAATGAATAAATTTTATATATCTAGTAGAAGTTATGAATGTGGGGAATATAGTCTCTGATGAATGTTTATATCAAGAGAAAGCAATAAAATTTTATTCCGAGAGGCATAAGGGGGCAAATATATTAAAAATTACTTGAAAATGTTTTATTAAAAATTGAAAGCTAGACTCATCTAATGCGTCTTTTATCCTTGAAAGAGCTCCTTATGAGTAGTGAGCTTTTATTACGCCATGTCTCTCTCAAAATGATCATGGTTGTTCAATCATTGGAATTATATATTGGAGAGTTCAAGGCGAAGGGAAGTAGAAGATGGAGACTAAGGGGTCTACTAAGAGGCAGTGCAGTCGATAAATTTAATATCGCAAAGTGAAAGTTAGGAACATGGGCAATAGACTCTCTGGTAGACGATTGCATCCAGACAATAGCTATAAAGTTTTTTGCCGCAATGTCCACCGGATATACCCTTAAAAAATAGTAATGGCTTTATATTCTCATTGAATTAATTTCTATTAATGAAATTAATGGAAATAAAGAACATTCAGGGAAAAACTTTCTTTCATTTCGACTTGACTGAAAATTCTGCGTAATTTGTTTCTGAATATTGCAATAGAAAATTCAAGTCAACTGAATAATTTTCATACTTCGGCTGCACAAAAAGAATTCAATTTCACCCGATAAGAAAATACACCAATACACGATGATAAGCACCAGCAAATAGAATTGGCACAAGAGGGAGGAAAAAGCATTCTGCTGATAGAAGAGATTTACTTTTTCTTATTTTCCTCGCTGGCCTTTTACTACGACCTACGTGTCGTCTAATCTCTGGTTGTATTGTGGGGGGGTCTTCTCATGCGAACACTGAGCTTTTATTACACCTCGATACCTCTCTGAAAACGACCACGGCTAGTGAGACTTCACCAGCTGTATTCACAGTGCATACTCTTTACAGCAGCAGTTCACTCTACCTTTTCAAGAGTGTCCAAGATTATAAAGATTCTAATTCAATTCTAAAATTCTGAGGACTGAATGTAGAAACTTTCTCATGATTCTTGACGTCCTCAACTTGACTGTACTGAAGTCACAATAACTTTTAACATGAAATGCTACCCCCACCACCTCCATTTTGCGTATGATGTCGTTACCCCCACTCCTCCGGTTAATGTTAGAAGTTATGCTGACTGAACCATACCTGAAGATCGTAACAGTTTTCTACTTTTGTTTTGCCACGCATTTAATTTTCAAATTCTTCCAGAAGCCGGCACTTCAAAATGAACCTTGTCATAGCGCGTGCATTACCCGTCACAATCTTCCATTATTTTTGTGTCTAAAGACAGGTCTTCCCTCTAATTATTTATCCCCGGGGGGTTACTAAGAAGATACTGTGATAGAGAACGTTATTTTTATCAAGATCCCCTGTTCTTGGAGTGAATATTATGTGCTTCGAGTGATCACGAATGAATAAAAGGCCCGGAAGAGTAAAAAAGTTCGGGTTTTGATAACCTGATATAATCTCCTCTGCAGAAAATTTTCATTTTCTGAAACAATTGACAATTAGAACCGAAGAGAAGATTGCTGTGATGAAAGAATTGAATGTTTTTCTTTTGGACAAAGGTGGTTTTTAAATTGATCTTTCTGTAGTTCATATTGAACGAAATTTGTAGAATTTCAATCGCAATTGTAGAGCTGCTTTCTAATTTGTGGCTCTATCAGTATGAATTCATTCAATTTTTTCCTAATGTAAGGAATGTAAGCCTCATAACTTGACAACTTAATACAATCTCACAATTTTTTCCGCGTAACGATATTCTCCTTGATGCGACAAATGACATGCTCAATCCAATTATAAGTTACTTGCAACAGGCAATGATTGTCGTGATTGATATAAGATCGCATTCAGTCATAAAAATGGTGCCGACATTTACGTAAACTCAAGAATTTCTAAGGCCTCTAATTGTTTGTTAGACGAGAAATTGAAATAATGTTATTCTTGGGTAAATAAGGGAAGCTTCAACTCTAGACACGTTATATTACCTCCACATAAAATGTATGTCAAGAAGACATGATTGGTATTCAGTTCAGAGTTACATCTGGTTGAAAAATATCAAGCAAATTATGGTTGGTTGAAATAAAATTTTCTTGATGAAACTAATTTTTTTTGTCAGTGTAAATAAGAGCATCGCGGTTGTCTGAGGGAAAAGTGTTCGCATGCCTCACTGCTAAGAGAATTTAATTACTTATTCCTCTTATTACTTTCTCGATACTGTCATCGACTGATACCCCAAATTATTTTAATTCTTTTGGAGTTTCAAATTACCAGGCGGAAAACTATGAAGAATTGGTACTTATCTTTGCTCAATACATCTGGTTTAATGTCTCTTTCCATTCTGTGCGACCGACTCATCATGAACACTGAGCTTTTAGTGCATTTGAATGTCTCTCTCAAAACATGATCGGGTGAACTTCGCCCATTGTATTCACGCTCCGAAGTCTGTCGGCTGTTCATAAATAGATAACTTTACTTTTTTAAAGATGTTCATTTATAACAGTTTTTGTTGAATTAGAAAATTTAGGGGAGCTACTCCTTCAGTTTTCTCATTATCTTTTATTACGTGAATCTCACTGCCTCGGGGTAGTAAAACTTTTCCGTTTTTCTTATTATTTACTTCGCAAGTGATTTTCCATTGCCAAGTAAATTTACTTGCCACAAATAAATATGCATAAATATTTTCATTCGTCATTTATATATTTTCGTTTGGCGAGTAAATTTACTTGGCAAACCGAGTATTGTCTTTCAGCGCAAAAGCACTTGCAATTTTGGAACATTCTCGAATTTCAAGCCAGACCTAATCTGTGATTTTTCTTTTCCACTGAGCACACACAATGAAAGGTTAGGATAATAAAAGTTGTTTTGTTGCTGAGAAGTTCGTCGTAAAGTTAAACTAAATGTGGTTTTTCCTAATACCTTAAATGATAAACGTCAAGAATAAAAATTGGCGCCAGAGGGACTAAAAGAGATTGATGTTTATCTCTGTTCATTTTCCGCAGTCATCTTTCACATCAACCGTCTCGCTTAATGTCTCTTGTTCTCCGAAGGGCTCCTCATGAACACTGAGCTTTTATTGCGCTTTAATGTCTCTTCAAACGAGCAAGTCCGGGCAAACTACACCAGCTGCATTCGCTGTGCGCAATCTTTCAGCTGTTCATCAGTAATTTACTCCCTTTTTTCAGGACGTCCGTGCATAAATAATCGTATTCCCCTAGGGATTGAAAAGTGCGATCTAACCGAGGATTAAAATATCCTGTGCCACTCGGAAGTAAAGTATTTTCTGACTCATGTAATTAGAACCCACATTTCGTCAGAAGATATTTTACTCCCTATAGAGTCCCTATCTACTATAATTCAATGACAAAATTTTGGCACACTGAGAGAAAAGAAAAATCATCTTACCACTACAAATACGAGAAAATTCGAGAAAGAATATTCGACATGTCTACGAGATAGAATTTAAAGGTAAATTTTACTTGTCAATTTCTGTCAATTCGTTGTCTAAAAATATTTCATGAGCAGATTTATTTATTTTTTCTCAGTGCCGTAATAGTCTTCTCATTCTTTTTTATCTTTTCAGTTTGGCTATGGCGTACTAAAACTCCTTTTTTTGCTGTGTCGCCAATTAATTCTTTAAGCGATGGCAAAAGCCTCCGAAAATCGGTTGGTAATAAGGCCCGCACTACCACTCGACACTACCCGTCATTGTCAGGTGTAAAACCAGCTCTTCTCCATTATTTTCCATTCTCTGTCTTCGCTGAGGTTATGAGATTGTGAGAGATTCCAGAGGGTGCGATTATTGATCGCGCCCAGTTGAGGTTGAATTAATTTTTGTGAAATAAAAAAATCAGAATTCACTCTTAGATTCTGCATTTCAAGCGAATTACCTGTTCATGCAAAAAATTGAGTTTCTCCTAATGTCGCAGGATTCAATATCACCTCTTGCAATCTCGAAATTAAAAAAATTCTGGAGGTAAATTCGGAGATATGGATACCTGATTTTACTTCATTTACTGAATTTAATTGAATTTCTCTCTTTTATACCTTTTCATTGGTTTTGTGAAAACAGAAAAGCCAACGGAGAATAACCAATACGACATTTTCTGTATCTGTACAGCGGATGCAGTAGAAGAATATAAAGGGCTATACCCTTGGCGCAGAGAAAAATATACGAGCGAAGTGAAATTGAATCGAGGGTCACAGAGATGTACCCACCATTCGCACTATATCCACTTGCTTCGTTTTTCAACGAGTGAAAATATGACACGTTTAACGACCAGAGCCCACCCAACCGCATCAACCAACGCGACCGGGATTTTCGGGAAATAGTGGCTAGTGCCTTCATTTCACACAGTCAAAAATTTCCAAAGGTAGAAACTAGAAATACTGACCTAGATTCACAAATGAATGGTATTTTTATTTTTATGCATGAAAAATTCTCTTAAAATTCAAAATCAACTGACCGAGCCGCGAAATGACCCCGTTCATTAATCAATTATCTCTTCCACATGAAAACTGGGCCAAATGTGACAGAAATAATATGAATTTTTATCATTTCTGTCGGATATATTTTTTATTTTAATGTAAAAATATAATAATCATGAGATGGAGGAGAAAATTTGATTGGCAAATTCGGTTCACTGAAATCTTGTGGAATTTAGTTATCGGAAATTTACAATTAAAGGAAATTATTCAATTCGCTAATGTCATTTTTTTTGTTCAAGTTCCGCCCATCAATCTGTGAATTTCATTCTGAGACGAGAATCGTTAAAGGGTTTCTTTCTTCTTTCTTAAATCTTCGGAATCAATGAAGGTTCTGAATTTCTAACAATAAATATAAATTCTAATTCCTCTGATTGCTTGAAGAAATTCTTTTCCTTCGGTTATTACTTTGAAATTTCAATGAATACTACTCCAGTGCAAAACACTCTAAGCTGTCTATAAAATATTATTATTTCTTAGTTCACGTATTGTCTGCCATTTTTAAATGAAGGAATGAAACACTCCATTAAACAAAATGATTTTCATTTGCCCTCAATAACCAATTTACTATTTATATACACACGCAAGTAGTCCCGAGGGGAATTACTATTAATTCAAATTGCATATTAAATCAGGTCAAATTGATATCAAACCGAAACCAGCATTTTATTTCCGAGAATTCTCTTGTACAACTACTATTTGAGCCCAAGGCCTAGCCCAACAAATTCAACCTATATGCATCAGCGATCGAAAAACATATAAGTCATCCAATTCCATTCTCGCTCGAGTGCACACATATACAACTGGAATCGTTACTATCGATAAAACGGTTATCATTCCAATTTACGTCATAGCATTAAATTGCAGAATTCGTAAGTTGCAGAGGACGCGAAAAACGAAGGACAATCCTCATGCAGATTGATGTATTCTAATGCGAGACCTGTCTCCGGGAGAGCGTTCCCTGGCCAATTGTCACTAGCCGTAATAGCTCCGAGAGAGTCCAGCCAACTCCCCTCCCCTCCAGGAGGATTCAATTGTCCAATTTCTACTTCTTTTTATACCAGAACACAACCGGAAGCGTTTTTTCCACAATAGATGGCCCACAATTATAATAATTAACAATAATAATTGTTCTCAAAGTAAAAAAAAATTTCTACATATACAAGGCAATAAAAAAAATAAAAATTAGAGAATATTATCAAAATTCAGCGAACGCTTTACTGGAATTTTTACGTCACTAGAAATGCAATTGGAGGGGCTGTTTAATTTTCCAATTACTTTAATAATTATCGATTTTACAAACAAATTCACCTTGACTTGCATTGAAATTTCCAACGCTGAAAATTCAAATGAAAT
The DNA here is from genome assembly GCA_030522845.1 of Psyttalia concolor. NCBI lineage: Eukaryota > Metazoa > Arthropoda > Insecta > Hymenoptera > Braconidae > Psyttalia > Psyttalia concolor. The sequence goes on along the minus strand of JAPYZM010000056.1, from coordinate 36,505 downwards.
TATTGCTCAATATTGACGGAACATCAACCAGTGTTTCTGTTAAATTACGAGAAAAACTTTCCCTGTTAATGGTGTCCAGCCGATTCCACAACTTTTCCTTGCCGACAGTATTTCTCCAATACCCCCCGCCCCAATTTCCGTATTACAATTGTTTCCTGCCTCTCGATTTCCTCAACATTTTTTTCTTAAAAAATCTTAACTAACACACATTTTTTCACCATCCAAATCCTTCCAATTTCCGCAGCTAATTTTTCTTACGTATTTTCTTGAATGTCCACAAAAGTGAGGGTCAGTGGTTACCCATGTCATGTGGAATACCTCATACGTATTCAAATTCGATAGCAAATCCCATAAGACAATCATTTAATCATTTCCATTACCACTGTCAGTATTAAAAAAAATTAATAATAAATTAAATTTTTATTATGCTTTTATCGGAGAAGAGAGGTAACTTCGGTCTTCTAACTGTCCAGCCAATTTCCCGAGTACTTCTAATCGTTAATCCTCTACCCCTTTTTCACCAGTCATCACTATTGCCATTGACGATAGTTCCCTCACTATAATTGCTCTTAATGTGTACACCTACCCCAGAAAAAGCAACCCCTTACACGTCTGTTTATCTGCTAAATTACGAGGAAAATTGGTTCGCTGATTGACGATGTTATATGGCCGAAGCGAAAAAGATGGATTGGTTTTTCAAGTAGCCTTATACCTGCAGAAAACTCAAGCATGCGTCAACCTACACATTCGCCTCTTCGATCGAGCCTATCTCAAGGTAACCCTGGAGTTTCATTTCTGCTTCAGAAGAACACGCGCCCCTCCAGCACATACATTTCTTGAGCCTCTGGACGTCTCGCTGACTAAGATTAATCTCTTTCGGTGTATGATAAAGAAACTGTTGAGGCAAAAAACCCGAAGGTCGACCAATATTCGGTGACAATACCGCGTCTGTTCTTTACATGTTCATTGTCATTGAGGACAAAAGGATGAGGAACTGATGGATATTAAGAAATTGCTGAATGGACGTGGGTCCCTGCGATCCGCAGGTCACGTTAACGAGCTGATGGAATATTTACTCATTATCGGTGGGAAATCTTGACTCAAATATCATTATTGTAGATACGGTAAATCTATTTTCCAATAACGAGCAGTCAAACGAAAGAAATGAGTGTAATGAAACAAGTTTTTCAGTTTAATTTCTTGCTTGTCGGTAGCTCAGGGATTGGAAATCTGCTGCACGCTGGGATGCTCTGATTAATCAATCCTGAGGGGGAATACGCAGTCTTCAATTCTCGCATCATTTTTTTTTTTAGTAGAGCAAACCAGCAGTTTCTGGTGACAAAAAATTGCACTCTCGAGTCTGAGTGATAGATTACATGTTCAGGGGTTTGGAGACGTATTGAAGGGTTGATGAGGTGAAATGATGGTTAGAATCTGTGTTTCATTATTCATCGATGATTTTACTGCATTAGGTGGAAATTGATTAATAGCATTGAGGGTCGTTAATTAATTCACTAGGTGATTGATTAATTTTCGATTTTTCGTTGAAATATTTCGCTGTTGTTTGGTGTTATTGAGCATTGGGAAATCGATCGGCGCAATATTGGTCTCTATCGGTGTAGGAATTTTTGGCGCATCTGTGGCAATCTTCTGAAGTGTTGCACGAGGAAAAAAATATCAAAGCCAGGAATACTAATTATTTGATCATTAAAAGTAATTGATTCTTCTAGCTCAGGTAACAAAAGACTAAAATTGTTGCCGAGGATATTAAAAATGCCAACTTAAATTCTGAATGCCCCCTTTTTTTTTACTTTCATCTAACAATTGATTATGCACTCAAGCTAGAGCTTCTCCAAATCAAGTGAAACTCCTGCGTTATACAGCAAAAGAAAAAATGAAGTACACGAAGCATACTTAAATATTAATACTAAACTAGTCATCGAATATATAAACAAAATATTCAATTGAACCTCATATTCCCACTTAATGACGATAAGATGCCTAAGCAAACGCAAAATTAAATGTCAATATTTCGACTTGAGTTCACTCCATTCAATGATTTCCGGCAAAAATCGTGGGGAAAATTATATAAAATTATCACCAATAAAATTATGAATATAATTTCGAAATAGACCACTCCATAAATTTTTCAGGAAATTTTCATTCAAATGAGAAATTCAAAACTTTTCCTACCATTAAAATAGCACAAATAATTTTCTTTCCAGTATATCCTTTCCCAGTCAATCGAGAAAATTAGAATCCCATGGAAATCCAAGTAGTGTAACTTGTGATGCTTCTCGCAAGCCGCAAATTCCCTGTACCTGGCAGCAGCAGTTTAATCGGCTTTAGACTCTTAAGCCATTAATACAGAATCGATCTACTTTTCAATGTATACATACACTGATGTATTCCCTCGTGATTCGCGGTACTAAAGTAAAAGCCGAGGCCAACCAGAAACTGCACTCAACAACAACCTTCCTCCCTCTACTTGATTCTCGTAATCGTCACTTAGTGAAATGTAAACTTTGAGTTTAGAATTATTGAATGACGAAAATTGAAGTGACACTTTTGCGCGCAAGTCCAACGAGAATGGGGAGAATGTTTTTGTGGCATTAGAGCAGTGAATGAGGCTTCTCAAATTTTGGTATGTTAGATGTTTGTATCAGAAAATTACTCCTGACATTTTCCAGTATTTTTTTTTACTAAAAAATCAATTGAAAAGAATTTTATATCTAAAGTTTGCGCAAAAGAATTGTGTAATGAGAAAAATTCGATGCGTTCATTCTGAGCGTCCATTGAAATTTTTGAAATATATATTAACATGGAAAGTGTCTCCTAGAATTATCAAAAATCATAAGCTGAATAGTTCCTTGACTACATAAAATAACAACAGAATGCAATAAAAAAATAAACAACATATTTTTTCATTCGATTAAGAAACGTTGAGGATATCCAAAAGTTAATCCTCCTCCCTCCCTCCAGATCAAAATAATCGCGTCAAAACTCATTACCAGCTTTTAATCACCCCAGATTCCCTCCCCAAAATAAACCAACATTACATTAACGAAGCGCTCGGTCAGAAAAATGTCCGAAAACAATTTCCCAGTGAGTAACTGAATAATTCAATTAAAAGCATTAAAATTTTAATTCCACTTTATGAAGATAATCCACTAACAGTGTGATAGCCATTAGTATAATCCTCCCCGACTTTTCTCTCTCCCTCTATCAAAACTAATCCCTCCCACAGCAATTGAAGAATTGTTATCTCAAAAAATATAAATGAAGGAAAACTCCTAGACATCTGACTAATCCGGATAATTTCCACCTCTCAATTCGATCCTACTGCATCAGCATTTACATAGGGAAGGTAAGAGTCGAACGGTTAACGCGGTCCACACACGAGAGAACCCTCGCTACCGTGAATAATTACTGAACTCACTACTGTAGCTCTTAGCCAAGCTAGCCCAGATATATACATATTCCCTCGGACTTGGTGGGTGAGAGGCGAATCATTTTCACCTTCAGTCAATTTTCACTACCCCAGAGTTCATGACTCGTGTATACACTACTTCTCAACCCTTTCGTACCGTATCCCTTGGTAAATCTTGTATCCGATAAGTACATGGCCAAAAGAAACATGTGTTTTTACGTGAAAACAAAAATATATCGGATAGTAATATCTATAAACTGTAGTGGCAAGTATATAGTGGAAGTGTAATATACATCGCCGTAGAAAAGTAAGATGTTTCAGTGAAACTCTGGATTATAATTACAGGCATCAGAAAATAGTAATTAAAAAAAAAACACCTGAATAAATTCATAATTCCAACAGTAGCGCAATCAAATGGAATAAACATGAATAAAAAGATTATAATATAAAAAGTTGTCATTGTTCATTACGAGTAATTGAATTTTACCCTGAAATTGAAGACAGAAACCCTTCCATTATATTTTCATTTTACTGTATGAGTACATTGTGCCCAGTGATTGCCCATATGAGGCTATTTCAACTCATAAATGATTATTCAACTGTTATGAATTTATACCTTTGACATAAATGTAACGAATTATGATATTAAATCCATGATTTTGACAATGACGTGCTGTAATGAGGTAGAAATACAAAATTGGGAAAATTATAATGATAAACGTGGGCATTTTCCCTCACGAAAAAATTTAATTTTAACCTGACATTTAAGAAAGTGGCATTTCTATTATATTTCCAGTTCGCTGCAGGAATAAATTCTCTTTGGTAATTTCCACCCATACGAGAATATTTTCATATTAGGTTTCTTTTTACGTGATGAATATTGTATTACATAAACTCACCAACAGATTCTGAATGTTTTTCCGCGTGAACGAAACCCACAAAGGATTTTGCTTTAATCTCTAAATGAGGTGGATGGTGATATACCAGGGACGAAGTCGTGACAACTCATGTCACTCTTGACGCCTTAATTTGCTAATTTTCCTGCGACGAACGTCCGGTGACATACATTATTGCGATTTTCCTCGTAAACATGAATTTGCTCCGGCAGATGGAGATTTAATCCCCCAATATAGGTTGAAGCGAGATGGCTCCCTGGGAATTTACAATCGGGTGTATAAAGCTGGGGACGCGCTTTGGATAATCCTATTGGTTAGGATCCAGTGAAACCGAAATTGCGTTAGTGTTCTGGGGTGGTTCATGTTTGCCAGTGAGTGAAGTTCAAAAAAATTCTGTTGCACTTTTTTATTATGCCGGAATTATCATTGGGTACTCTTTACTACAGAGAATTATTATTCAGTGATATTACATAAAATTCTGAATGTTCCTCAGTGGAATTAATATAATGCTATGGAAAGTTTCCGTTGAAAGTGTTAAAAAACATCAATTTTTCGTCTTACGTTCGGAACATAGAGTACTTATGTGATTAATAATATATGAATGTAAATTGTCTGTGAGAGAGATAGTTCCATTTTTTTATTCTAAAATTTTCGTTTGCAATTCTTTACAAAAAAGAGTTATTTTGCAAAACTAATTTAATAATAATTCAAAAAAATATTAGGATAGGTATGAGGAATTCGCCTTGAAAGTGTACAAATTTCAACTTTTCTTTTTATGTTGCGATTCGATTACAACTGAATGCAAATTTAAAGCTGGTTTTAAACTGGTTGAAAGTATAAAAAGGTGAGAGTTCTTGCATATTTCGCCCTAGTTTACTCTCTACAATTGTTTGTACAAAGTAGTGTAATTGTGTGACACAAGGAAAATGTAAAATTGATCTTTGTTGTCTTGAAGGCTGAAGAATGTCAGGAAAAATGCACCTTTTCACGTACATAGAAATTATGTATCGCGAGTTCCTTCACATTACAATAGGTAGCAAATAAAAACAACGATTTTTTCCTAGGCGGCCTGAAGTATAGAATAAGAATTGAAATTTCAGGAATAATTCGACAAAAAATGAAATAATTGCTTTAAAATCTCTCAAAAATAGCAGAATTATGACATCCTCAGCGAGGTCGTTAAAATACGGATACCCAGATGGTCTAGAATTTAATTGAAAGTGCCATTAAATAAAAAATTCAAGGAGGTAACGTGACACTTGCCGTGAGATAGAAAGAAAGGGTGCGTCTGTTTCTGAGAATTACTATTAAATACTCATAATTACAAAGTACATAATATTCCTTAACTTCGAATGAAATTCAGAACATTCACCAGCGGAACTAATCCCATGCAATGAAGAATTTTCCTTGAAAGTATTAAAACCTCCCGTTCATACAACGAAACAATAGCAACAAGTTAACAATTTTCCAAGTTTAATCAAAGAAAACCTCCCGAATATTTTGCCCTAGTTTGTGATCTACAACTGGTCGCCTGGAGTATTTCTAAATACCAAAAACAAATGGTAAAAAGCAAAGCCAATGTCGAATAACTTATTCAACTCGATCAATAATGAAATATGGGAGTACGTAAAACAAGAATTGTGCTTGTGCCAAAACAATTTCACCAGTCATCCGAGTGAAGTAGTCAGCCTCGAGGGGAAAAAAGCGTCGACCTCCTTGAAAAATTTTTCCTCTCATCTTGCTCTGTTTCATTTTCATAAGAATATACTGTGATAGGGAGGCCAAGCGGGAGAATGTGCCATTTTTCTCACAAAACAGTGGTGTTGAAACGAGCGGGATAACCCCTCAAGAGAAATGAGAAGAGAATGTCCCTGAGATGAACAACTGAAACATTTCATTGAAATAGCCAGTTCTCACTGCAATATCCAAGACTTCATAGTAGAATTGAATTTCCAGAATTTTCGTGAAGTTAAACATCTGTTGCCAACGACTGTCTCTAATTCTCCAATATTTTCAATGTGGATACAAAAAATTCCACTTTTGTTCACCAATTTCCCTCACTATTTACGAGTATGCGAAACATCTCCAGGACTTCCATTGATGCTACCAATGTTCATCGAATAACTGAATCAAAATGTGCAATTTCTATTCAATGTAGAAATTTTATGTTATAATTGAATTTGCAGAATTCTTTCGAGGCCCATCTGTTGCCAGCGAAAGTCTCCACATCTTTCAGTCTAGAAGAGAGTATTCCCCAGTCGCCAATTTCGCTCGTCAGATAAGAGCCCCCGAGTAAGACCGGTCTCAGCTCTCCCAATAACATCCTGATTAACTTTTTAACATCGTCCAGTAACTCTGATTGGATATTATGAGCCCATAGTTAAACTCTGGGATAAGCCCAAGGAACGTCAGCCAACTCTGACCAATGCCAAAGGGCAAGCAAATACCGAAAACTTTCCCGTATCAATGCTTCCAGTCTGAATATTCGTGCCAACTTTTTCAATGTATATATGTACATCCGACCATCAGACACGTGTATCTACTCCAATTCCCATCTTTCGTTACGGTTCAATGATACCCTCTTTGCAAATATGTAAATATGACCCTCTTCTTTGCCAAAAATTCACCCGACGATGGAGTGGTCTGCCGTATCAATGTACCGTACAAATGTGATTATTCAATTTTTTACATGATTGTTTGCGCTAATCACACATGTAACTTTACATTTCATTCAAAAGACGTGGGTAATTGATTTTTGTAAATTATCGGTGTCAGAGAACGGTGCTATGGATTGAAAACATGTAGCGATTGACAAAATGTGGATAAAAATAGTCTCAATTCAGGTTTGATGTAGGAAATTTCGTTCTCTTTAAATATGTTGTGAGTTGGTAAACTAAAGAAAATGTAATTTTACAAAAAAATATATTTTTGGCAGAATTTTGTAAATTGATTGTAAATTGAAAATTTCCTCTAAATTGTCATGATTTCTATCTATTTTATAAAACAACTGGACTGCAAAAGAACCGGTTCACATCGCTTGGCAGCGAAAATTTTATCAGTAAAAGCAAATAATTCAATTTTAAATAATTGAAATGAAACACTGAATTAATGATCATAAGAAAAGAACTGGCGAAAATATTCTGAAAAAAGTATTACAACTCGCATTATCGAATTATAACAAATTATTTCGTCACATCTTGGTTTTTCGCCGACTTACCCAGTATTAAAGTTGAATTTATCAAGAGACTTCTTATCCACACGCTTCAACACTAAATCAGACATGCGACAGACGTGTCGGTCACACATATCCTACATTCGTCACGTACAGGTCTCAAGTCATGCATAAATTCACTCTGCTTCGCCCAAGTTTCCCCGCCTCTATATGTCTTTCTTTCCTTTTTTTCTGCTACCCCCCCACCCACCCACCACAACATCAAGTTCCACGTTATGTAGTTGAATTGTCACGACTACGTGGTTTCAGAGTGGTATGGAAGCACCTGTCGAACTTGGAAGCCGCGATCAATGTCGAACAACTGTCCCCCTTATATCCCACTGTAGAGAATACTAGGCGCACCGATATACACGGAGAGGCCTTTTCACTTGTAATACCGCAAGAGCTTCAAAAGTGTTGAGAATTTCCCAATCGATTCGTTCGGCAAACCAAGGAAGGAGTTCAGTTTTCAGGTTAAAAGAAAAATACACGGGCGGCCTATTATTGATTTTTCCTGAAAAATTTAAGGACATCATTTGTATGCAGGAAATACCCGAATAGTTTTGAAGCTCGAGATTCGGGCGGGACTCTAATTTTCTCAGAATTTCGATCAAGAGAATCACTGGCCGAAAACTAAAAGTTCCTACGGGCAACATACTACAGGAAAAATTATCCAAAAAGGATGCCTTGAGAATGAGATTACTGTCGGTAAATGCCACATGGAAGGAGTTTATTAGCTCCCGTTTCTTAGTCTGAGAGAAAAAAAAATCGGGAGTAATAACGGACAGCAATGGTCGTGCGGTTAGAGTGCTAGACTCGTGTGCCAATGATCCGGGTTCAAACCCCGACGGCGGAGGTCAAAATTTGTAGCGCTTTAATTCTCACAGTGTCACTGGTGAGCGGCAGGCTCGTCAAAGAGACGACTGCACCTGCGCAGATTTTTCGCAAACGAAAATGTTTTTGTAACAGTTGTGAAGTATATTTCTAACGTATTTTTTGTAAAATTCGTAATCGCTGAGTAAAATTAGTTGACTGTGTAATAAAACTTATTCAGACGTATTTATAATTTTCGTTGACAATGCCTACTGAAATAGGTACTTTCTACTGACGCTACTCACTCTCAGTGCAAGTGGACGATGGTAATTTTCCTACGGAGAACATGGTAAACCCTATTCAGTGTGTGATTCACCTCTAGGAACCAGATAATACTACATTCCGTTTGATTATCAGGCGACAGAGTCGGCTTTGGCGGCTGTCATGGCTGGGCTGACGCCACGGAATCCAGTTGACACAGGAGTATGATAGTCGGACGTGATCCGACAATTTGTCTACTTCAATTGACGTACGTTTGGAATTGCTATCTATGGGATGTGACACCATATTTACATTCGCTGGGAAGTTTTTTATTCTCGTGCCGTGGGAAACAAGTTTTATTCGTTGCATCCGAGAAATATTGAGTTGTATTACCTGATTCTGACATTTTTTGCGGGAAAACCTTGAACTCTTTGAGCTGGAGATTTTGTTGTCTGTCATCTATTTCCCTTTTCTTTTGAAATTGTGGAAAAGGTATTGGCATTTTGTGGCAATTGGCAATAGAGTTCAAGTTTCTAGAGAAGAGACATTAAACCGATTTAAAAAAAACAAAAAATATTCCAGGTTTTACACAAACTTGAGGAAAATAGTGAATTTTCTCGCAGATTAAATGGGCTAGTAAGGCCAAAGGTTCCTAGTTTCGTATCAGCAATATCGAATTCTAATATCCGTTTCCGACATTTTTTTTACAGGAAAACCTTGAACTCGTCGTGTTTGAGATTCTGTAGTCAGTGAATTATCTCTTTTTTCATTTGAGTTGAATAATGATAACGAGTATTGGATGAGTTTCCTCTGTAAGTCCCCCTCTGTAAGTCTCAATTTTTACGTCCACTATTTCTCTTTTCCACATTATCTAATATCTTCACGGCGAAATGCGAAGGTTTCTGGAGTTTAAAATGCCTCTCTCCTTTCTCACCAGTGCTTTTTCCCACCCCATGGCCGCCGCGATAGGGAGAACACAAGGCCAGGCAATTGCTTTGTGCTTGCGTGCTACGGAAGCCGGGGGGTGCACGAATATCGAGCTCGTGCAGGAATTTTCGGTTGGATTTGCAATGTTCCACACACTCACGATTGCATTGGGTTTAGATGTAAGAGGGAAGACGCCAAATGGATAAATGAAAACTGTCGAGTGGATGGAAACTGGCTCACGAGACGTAAATGTCGAGTGAAGGAATAAGTTTTGGGAGGAACCAGCCGAGAACGGTTTATGAAGGAGAATTATCACGAGTAGAAAAGTGATTGAGTTGTGCAAAAACGTGAAATTTCAGATTTGAAGCGAAATTCGAGTGCATTGAAATTATTTTCTACCGGAGTAAGATAGAAATTTAATAACTTTCTCGAATTTTCCATTCAACGTAAAAATTCAGTATTATACCGAAAAACATTTTTTCGTCAATGCACAATTTGAAAATGTAGGGGAGAGTGAGCCAAAATGGAAGGCCTTTCATTGATAATAACTCGGGATCGGTAAAGGGAAATTGAATAGTTCACAGGTCATATTAAAATACGAGTTTTCAGCTCCGATATAACAAAAAAAATATTCAAATTCCCTCGGTCGATCCCGAGCGATTCATAGCAGAAGTCGATTAATTTCATCCCACACTCCTCTATTGGTTTGCATTCTTTCATATTTTCATTAAATCATTGAACTACTAATTTAAAATTTTTCTCAAATACCTCATATGTTCGGAAATTGCATTTTTTTTTAAACGAAAGATTCAATAAAAATTCGGTAGAATATGCGATTTGTAAATTACGAAATTCTGGGAAATAATTGAACTCGAAATGATAAAAACGTAATTGTGCATTCCCATTAATGAAATTTTATTTTGTCTATCATGGAGTATTCCCAAGAAGTGTAGTTTTAAAGTCAGCTCAAAATTTCAACCTACTTGTGTCAATAAACTGTCAGAATTTTGTTGACAGGAGACAAATTGTTTTCTTGATAAATTGATCGGGACGTCATTCGTTCGACTGAAAATATGTCACACCCTTCCTAACGCAACCCTAAGAATCTCAATTGAAGTCTGCTCCCCCTCTACCTTCTTTTTCAATCTCCAGTTTCACCCCAACAATAAACCGAAAAAGAGTAGATGCGTTTGACTACTAGCGACGCAATTTCCGAAAACGTCTGAACCCATAAAAAATGAATAAAAACAGATATTTCGGCATTTATAAAAGAGCTACTCCGAAAAGCTATTCCAAAAATAATCTTTAACATCTCGAATCGAATCTAGGTTCTGATAAAAAAATTCTTACGATAAAAAAAATTCAAAAATTGTTGAGAGACCTTTTGAAATTGAGTTTAATTCACGAAAATAAATCTGGATATTTGTAATTCCAAACTGCGCCCAATCACTGGAAGAAATGAGGACTTGAGACGGGAAAAAAATGCATAATCGGAGTTAAATGGAATTTAGCGTTAAATCCGCGAATCATTTGAACGTTTCATATTTATTCTCCCCCATTCTTATGAAAGTAGCTGGAAAGTGTCTTGCCATTGCTGATTACGCGAATTGTTCCCTAATTTTTAGTAAATAGCAAGAGAAGTAGGAGAGTAACCATGTACAACATAGAAAGCCCTGATTTCCTTCTGGAAGAAAATAACTGCACCGAGAATAGCAATCTTTCTACCAATGATGATGAATATGATGAATATAAAATTTCTCACCTTTTCCGCAATTTTTTCTCCTACACTCTCCACCATATCCCCAGCGGCCTTTACCGCCGAGGAAACTGCCTGCTCCTTTCTCGACATGTGGCCTCGGAAAGATGCCTGGATCTTTGTCGCTGCGTTACACAGATCTGCAAAGTACCATTGCAAAGGAAATTGAGTTGTACAATATTAACACTAAAACCCAAGGATTTTCATGTCAGGAAATTCTCATAATTCCCGCTGGTGTAACATGTGGCAATCTCGGCGGTGGGGAAAAAGGGTTTATCACTTTCATGCATGAGGAAGAAAAAAGTATGAGAAATGTGAGGGAACGTGTTGGAGTGTACTTTAGAGATTCCTGGAGGGTTGTTTACTCACACTTATTGAGAGGAAAAATGGAACTGCGGGATGGGGAGGATGATGCATTCCGAGGAATGGCAGTGGAATTATTCAGGAAAGTTTACTCCAGTCGAGTGGGGGAACTTATTTAGTGATCTCCAAAGTTTTAATCAGCTGTTATTCAAGGGACTCGTTAGGCCATGTCATCAATGTCTCGCGGAGTATTCGTTCATAACGATTTTTTTTCTCTGCGAATAATTAGTTCATTGAATAAAAGCTGAACTTATATGCCGAGGAGGAAAACCTGTTATAATCCGAGTATTTTAGTACGAAATTCCTTGAAATTCTCCAGAAATGATTTTACCAATTTTTTTCTGAATATCCTATACACGGAGAAAAAAATTCAATTTAAATTACGTGCCAGTTCCGTAATCTGGGACTGAAAACAATATTCCGTAACAATTACGGAACAGTAACGTAGTTTTTCATAGACACGTAATTTTTATTGAATTTTTCTCTCCGTGTATGGCCATCCTCAAAATTCCCTTTTGTGATAATTAACTGATGAACACTATTAAAAAATTTGAATTGTGAGATGTTGCTGGCCTACGACTTTTAGTTTAAAAATAAACTAAGGAAATTCAAACAAAATTACCAGAATTGTCTATTAAACCCTTCTGGCACTCGAAAAAAGTGGGGAGACCCCTCATAATTGAAAAATGAGAAATGCATGCACCTCAAAATTTTCTCCCCAAACGTTTTAATTATCTATAATTGAATGGATTAGTTAGCCTGTGTTATCAGTCTGTAGTAGAAAATCCCTCCTATAACGATCATTTATTTTCCACTGAATAATTAGTTCATTGAATGTAACTCGAATGTATTCCCTATTTAATGAATCTCGGTTTTAATTTAAATGAAGACCACGTGAATGTAAATCTGCGCTTCATTAAAATGAAAGAATAATCTCAATTACAATAAATGTGACTGAATCATTATAATTAAATCTGCCCGGTATAACTAGCCGAATTTATGAAAGGTGATTACGTAAATCTGGTGAATTTTAATGGACTAGTTATTCGTGCCCCACAGCATCTTGAATTAAATTTCAATGAATAACTTATTGGCAATCAATACTTTATTATCTCTTTAGGGTAACAAAGAGAATCAACTCGGCATTATTTGAATAAAGTGCGCGAGTATAAACGAGCGAGCGTCGCTTTAAACAGTCTGTCAGTGAAGAAGATAAGTCGCTACCCTGTTAGAAAGACGCATAACATGACGGAATTCATCCGAGTTTTAATGTAACTATACTCCAATTAAAACCTGTTTTACGATACGATGAAAAAATGGAGCATTTAATTTGGAAGGTCAACCGTTTTTAAAATCAAGTGAGAAAGATAGGGGAGATGTCGATTGGTGGATAAAGTGTGAAAGTATAAATAAGATTTTTTTTACTATTCCGAACAGTCACTTTTAACTGGTGTGTCAGTAAAGGAGATAAGTCAAGAGTTTTTTCTTTAAAAAAATGGAATTATCTCCCGTGGTTTTCCGATGGATTCAGCAAAAAAAATGGAAATTTAATTGCGGCCGGAGAAATTAATTATCCCGCACAAGTTTGCTCGTCAATCATTTTGGATCATAAAAACGCTAAATTACCCCCGGAAGGCCTGAATGAGACTTACCAACGTCGTCCGCTCGGAATTCCTCCTGTAGTTGTTCAATGGTTGGTTCGCTGTCCTCCGTATTATTTTTACCCTGTGACGAAGTATCAGTATCTTTCATACTCTTTCTCGCTTTATGACCCCGAAACACTGCCTGTATTCTCGTTGCAGCCTCCTCTTTCTCCTTATCACTCGATTCGTTTGATTCGTCTGCTGCTTCCGCTTGCTTTGTCTCCTCAGTTGTATCAACTTCTTGGTTGACTTCCTCTTCTTTGTTGACTTGGCTCGCAGCACTTTTTGGAATATCTGAAGCAGAGCGATGAGACAAGTGAGTGTGGATGAATGAGTAGAAATTATCGCAAATGGTACTTTATGGAAAATTAAAAAATAAAACGCTCAATGAAACGTACCAGCCAACGACTTAAATATGATTTATATTTTGAATTTTCAATTGAAATCAAATATTTCGTAAGGAGTTGAAAAAAGTTGTTTGTGGCAAGTGGGAGGGATTTTTCGCGAACCACACAACATTTTTTTAAACCTGTTATGAACCCAATTGTTCATCATAATGTACCAGAAACTGAACTTTAAGCCACAGGGAGTGTGCCGAAAATCTCACTGTTCGTCACAGCGCGATAAAAAGAAATTTATCCTTCGCTATCATTTGTACCGTCATCTCGTTTTGCTGAAGTCTCTTTTAAATTTTTGGAAAAGTTCTCAATACACCTAAGAAGTTTTAATATGAATATGAATATTCACTTGAATTATATCGCGCAGAAAATTAGTCTGAAAAAAAATATAATTCCATCAAACATTTTTGTTTTTGAATACTTTTTCGCGCAATTTCTACAGAAAAATTCGCTTTAAATTCTTGGCAGGGGAGAATATGTAATGGGTAAAGTTAAATTTTTTCTCATTTTAATTGAAAATATAACATTAAATACCTAGATCCTTCTGATTTTCATCAGAAATAACACTTCATTAACACTTCACAAATTTTCCATGCAAAATGCACGCAATCGTTTTTACCAATGTTTAGTTTCCAATCTAACTATTGAGATACTGAAATTTAATTATCTATGGACAGATACAATCCGATAAAACTATTTATTATGAACTCCCCTATGGAAGCGTTCTCGGTTACGCAAAAAAATCATTAGCACTGTACTCTCGTGATTTTTATGAGGTAAGAAATAGAGATCATAATGAGGATATAATCTCAGTCCGATCTTTGCGAACCTCGGAGTCAAATCGTTAAAATTTGCACGGAAGCCAATTTCAAAGAAAAATTATTATGAACACTGCTATCATTAGGGAATATTTTGTCCCGAGGCGCATAACCATTCATCGTATTTCACAGTCAGCGGAAAGTGCATTCAGCTCTGATTTCTCATGTTCACACCTGAATCGCGACTGTTCATTTTTTCTCTATTTCTAACCATTTTTCTATACTTAATAGAGAGTGGAGCATAATGGCACGTCTTCAATTCACAATAGCTCGCGATCGACAGAGTGATATTGAGTAATTTTTATGTCACATTAAAACCTGGATTTTCAGCTTCAACGTGGAAAAGGAGTCATTCAATTTGCCTCGGCCAGATCTCGAGTTATTGACAATTAAAATCTTTTTATTCTGTCCCACTATTCTCTAAAGTCCTTATTCGATTTGGTCAATTCTGATAATAGTCTAAAAACAATAAATTTTAAACATAAAATCTTACGACACTCGCGAAAACATTCGACCACGTCGAACTGTGGATTTTTCGATTCAAAGAGGCTTTAATGGAATTGATTTATTCCCCAGGCAACACAATGTCCCATGCATACAGTGACTTGAATTTTTATGAGGAATTCTGCTGCGTAAAGGACAGCTTTTATGGAGGAAATTTTAATCTCGTAAACCTCCAGTTTCCACCTCCTACTCATAGTATGAAAAATTATAGGCATTCTCGATGTATCCAACAGCTGTAAAGCCTTTGATGGAAAAAAGTTGTATCATTTTACCGCGAAATGTAATTTCCTCGGACCATAAGTTTCCAGGATTTTTTAATTATTAGTGAATAAGTTAATCAATGATACGTATTATATTTATGGAATTACCTTCCCTAGCTCAAACTTTTCGATAATTTCCGCAGAAATTTGGAATGAAAGTGATGATATATTCTAGAGAGCGGAAAATATACACTAACGCAAAACTATGACGGAATTGGGAATATTGAACATTACATGAAACTCTGTGTATAAGACGGTCCTCAAAGTATTTTCAGCAAAAAAATATTTCCTGATTTTAATCGTACCTAGAATGAGATGGAGACGTATGAAATAAATTAATTCGATACAAATGTATTTTCACAGGAGGATGCATGAATAATTTAAATTTCATCATACGAAATTATGGATTTTTATGTCAGAAACGGTGCAACGGATTTGTGATTTACTCCCTGGGCAACCAACCATCCGACCCATACAGGGATTTTAATTTTTATGACGTCTTTATTTTAGGTTTTTTATTCACTTTTTAATAATTGAAAGGACATATTTCGCATGCAAAAGCTGTAAACCTTTTGACAACAATGTAAAGAAACAAAACTCGTATCATTGTCCAGTGAAATTTTATCTTCCTTTAGCATGCAATGAAACAAAATTGACAAATCCATACGACATAATTTATAAAATGAATAGAATCTTGTGAAAAAGAAAACTTTTTAATCATTTTTAACGCCATTTACTACGCTCTTAATGGATTTTTTCTCTGTATTCCACGCATGTATAACATCTTTTACGGAGAAAAATTTCCGTCTGGAAATAATGAATATATTTTCAATTTTTCAACTACATTTTCCAACAAAATAATTACCTACATTCTTTATGCATAAAAACCGAGTGAAGCCTTTCACGACAGCCGAAGGAAGAAGGCGTATCATTCTACCGTGAAATTTCATCTCCTTTGAGCACCAAATCCCGGTATTTTTCATTATGAATAAATAAATTAATCAATAATGTTAATGACATTCGCGAACTGATTTCTCCGGCCTTAATTTCACATTCAAAATGTCATATCTTTCCCAGAATACAGATAGATATTCGCGATATTCTTTTATCTTTTTATACGCGTCCCGCCTCGTTTCGCAAAAATGTCATGAAATTTTCCCCTGAATTCCACTGTTAGACATTTCGATCACGTTTCAGTCGATGTTTCTCACCGTAAAAGGACCAAGGGAACTTTAACAAGTAGTGCAGAATCAGGGCACAATCGACTGACTCTTACCCAGCCTCTTTTCAAAATAACACCCTACATATGATAGATGGAGTATTCCACAATTTTACACTAAACAATGGGACGTGTCCTCGAATGATTGTTACTAGTTGTACTTGACACGGTGGCCATGCCGATGGTATGACATCCAATACTGTGCTCTGTCGAATACTGTAGTTGTTTTCGCCGATGAGTGTATAACTATACCTACGAAGCTCGTTTGTATCGAGGGCTTCTATAGGGACGCATTTCCTCGGTTTTCTCAAGCAACTGGATCTGCGCAAACTGTTAGATCCCATTCACTCTCTTTGATGCATTGCAGACAAGAAAGTGTGAATTTACACGGAGAAATTTATATAAAAAATTGCGGTAGTATACTACTTATAGGTGTGAACAAAATTTACTAAACTATTTTCATAGAAAATTATCTATTCAGTAATACCATTCAATACAATTCAATTCAATTGATTAGTAACTCAGAAAAACGATAATCGATTTCTTTTTTCGTCTATACATTGGCCAATTTCGGCAATTGGGTTAACGGAATTCATAGGAAAGGAGAATAAAATATCTATGAGTTTCTCCATGTGATTATTTAAATAGCCATCGTATAAAATAAAATATTCCATTTTTTTAACTAAAATAAATATCCGCTTATAATTCAATACAGCCATAACGAGTAATACTCTCCCCGGCTTAACTAAATATATTCCCCCCCCCCCCGTAACACATATATTCCACTGTACATAAAAAATTCAAGAAAGAAACGATTTTCCTCGGAAAGGTAAAACCAAAATTGACTGACCCTTATTTATTTTCAGTTATCCCACTAACCGAGAGACACATTTACCCCAAAAATATATTCTCAATAATTGAAAGCCAAGTGTAACGAAGAATTAAAATCAATACTCTTGAATTATTTAAGTTTCGTTGTTCTTCACTTTAATGATGAAAAACAAAAAGAAAACCTCAGACCAAGTGGAACTTTTCTACTTCTCTTGGTGGAAGTGTAGAGAAAGACAAGTGGGAGAAGTTGTATCAAATCTCAAGGGTTTGGTGGAACCTCCATGGACGCATCGCAAAGGCCCCGGGAGTGCTTGCCTCTGCATAAGTGGAAGTGCGATAAGTTATTCAGTGCTTTGGCTAATGGCATTCGCAAAAGTCCAAGGGATAATCTCACCGGTTAATTGTAAACTGAATGCGTGTGCTGAGAAATTGTTAAAGTATTATGCAGCTGTTATACGTCTTCCTGAGGACTGAGAGGACAGATTAAGCCCCCGGGAGTGCAATCTCCGGATGCTATTAGAGTTCGTTAGACGTTTGAATTCTCAAATAGTAAGGATGATGATGTATCCAGTGGATGAGTCAGAGAACCACTGCAAAATAATTTTCATTCAGTGGAGGGTGGACGGGTTAAAAAAAAAGTAAATAGGAACCACTGATGACACAGCGCTTGTTGTCCCTCTGGGGCGCGAATCGCTGGCTAATTTGGAAACTTGCCAAATTCTCACCATTGCCAATTACATAAGCCGTGGAGCCGAGGAAAAGTACTCTCGATTGGACGCCTAGGAGGCGGCCAAAATTACTACTTAGAAACTTCCTTACACAAAATAAAGGAATTTAGAAGACGTAAAACTTTTTGGAGCACTTATTTCGGACGGGGTAGCCTTCTTTGGATATACTCCAGTCGGGATTAATGGGTGGTACAGCTCGAAAAAAAGCTCATTTCCCATGATTTTGGGGGGGTAAAATCAGGGGTAATGTGATCAATCGGAGATACTCATTTTGATTGAAACTACGGTAGAAGATTTTGAAATCTTTTCTATACAAAATTTTCTTGGGCATTTTTCGTGTGGATTTCAAAGCTGGGATCGGATTTCGAGTAGAAGATCTGTCAGGTAATTAAACATATTCTACGTATCAAAGTCTCTCTCTTCTCTGATCTTGTTTCTCTGATGAATTCGAAAGGCTTCCGACCAACTTTGCGAAGAAATACTTCACATACATAGCAAAGCCAAGAAAAGAATTGAGGATATATATAAATAAGGACTTTTAGTCATATGGATTAACTTCACAATAAATGAGATGATCTGAAGAATGCTGAAATCCCTGGACGGAAGTAGAATTGTTCTCGTTGATGATGGAATGAAATGTAATCTTGTAAGCTACTACGCAATCAAAACTTTTGCAAATACTTATCCCAGATAATCGAACTTACCTCGTGATACATGAAAACAATCAAGAATATTGAGCGAGGAAAAAAATACATTTATTACATTCGAGACGTGAAATAAAGATTCTACGATTTTGGTTGATTGAATGAAAATTAAAATTTAATTAGAAGCTATGCCAAAATGGCAGAGATATTCTTCGAGTATTTTTCATGAAAGGTCGATTACTAAAACCGATCTGACTGTATGCTTTGAGCTTGAGTTGAAAAACTTCGATGCCATTAAAGACGTTCCCAGAAATGCTAGGAATTCCAACAACTTCTACATAATTTCATGAACTTCACTCGGACATTACGTCAATACATTCAACGATCACAAATGAATACTTCACATAATTCGCGAAGCCAAGTAAAAAATCGAAGAAACATAGAAATAGAAACTGCACTTTCCGGCATCACATGCATGGATTAACCACAAAATAAATAAGATTATCTGGCAATGGCAGAAATAATCGCCTCGGACCTTGGAAATATTTAAACAAAAATGAAATCATTGTTGAAAATGCGCTCCGATAAATATTTAATAAAAATGTTCTCCTAGGACAAAATTATTAAAGAAAATGTGGTGGTAATGGGAATATAATGGAAATTGTTCCTTCCTAACACCAATTTAGCCTTTTTTATGTACCAAAAAAACGGCAACTCTTCATATGGTAATTTCTTCCACCACTCGTTTTTATCCTCCTATCTGACAAAATGGGGAAAAAATTATTGCAGAGTAGAATAAAATGGTTCCATTTTAAAAGACTCGACCTTTACTACTATTATTTCTCCACGTTTCACGAATAAAATTTATTTCCAAGGTACCACATTTGTTCCCCAATTTCTAAACGATTTTTCAGAAGTTCTTCAACATAAAAGAGAAGTTCATTGTTTTCATAAATTTTCACTCCTTTCCAATTGCAAAGTTCCCGGAAATATATTTCAGTACATGTTTAGCCACTGCATGAAAGAAATTTCTACTACATTTTTCGCTCCCACCAACACATTTTCTGTTTCTCTATATGATGCAGCGGGACGCTTCATCACCCAGAAGTACAGGAATTGTTCCGCTATTTCCACAAGTGCAATTAAAAATCGAACTGCCATATGAAAAAACCATGACTTATTCGCCGTATACAACCATCATCAATCAAGCTAGGTCTAAAAATAAAATACAACCTCCACGTAATGGTGGATTGCCCAAAACCTAATTCAAAGTTAAAAAAAAAACTATCTGCATCCGCCCTGTTAAGAGTCTATATCTTGAAATTTTTAAATAAATTGCGAAAGACGCTTTATATGCTTTATACTGGGATTAATGCTGAAATAGCATTGACTTTTTAGTGGAATCACAATTTCATGATCGCCCTCCCCCTCCGAATCACACTAAATATCACTATTAACATACCATTATTCAGCTGTCGAAAAAAATAATTTTTGCCCTCGGAGCGCAGAGAAAATTCCTAACTCCCGAAATTAAAAATTTCAATTCTTCCATTCTTCCGCATCAAAAAATCTCAAAACACTCTCGACACTCACTTCACCCGTCCATATTATTCCAGCTAGCACTTTAGCTCTCACGCGGCATGAATACTTCAACTGCCCCCACCAAGTGCTCTACAAAACAAAGTAACGGATCCCGAAAAAAAATTCACCACTCCTGACGGTTTTGGACGACTCTCGTGAATCGACAAAACTTATCAATTGCCGAAAGTTGATACCTATTTTCATGCAATTGACCTCCCTTCCTGCCCAATTGTCTCATCGATCTTTTTCGTCAAGATAGTTATGCATCGGCTGAAATTTTGGGTCGAACTTAGCCTCGATTCAATACCATCGACCAACATAAAGCCTCACCCCGACTCAACCCCGTTACTTTCCAACCCGAGTGATAATTTACTGTTCCATCCATTTGCACTCAAACGAATGTGAAATGCTAATGAGCACTGGGTGCATACACTCGAGTCACTTGAACCACTCTAGACAGCCTATCATACATGAATAACCCACGAAATTTGCTCCACTTTTTCCCACCCTCTCCTACCCCAGACTAAGGAAAAATGCTAACAGAAAAATTCCCGAGCGAGATATTTTCCCAAGTAGCTTATTGAAAATCCACTAGAGATGCTCCAGTGATACCTCTACAATATCCAGGAAATATTTTCCAAATCAATGAACCCGAGTAGATTAACATGACTCCTCGATATTTCCAAATGTTCTGCGCACATGCAAAATTCCATCCACACTAAACAAATATATATAATTCTACCCGTCTGAAATTCTTCAAACAACCAAATGATAGAAATTTATACATAAAGTCTAGCTTCAAATTCTTGTCCAAAGAGTATTTGGGAAAAATTATATATTTTTACTTACTGAAAAAATAATTCAATTCTTCCCTGAAAGAGATATACTTTCTCTCATAATAGCCGATTCCCCTCAAATAATAAGTTATCGTTGCATATTTGTTCTCTTTATTCAATCTATCAATATTCTTTTACCTCAATCCTTATTCCCCAGACTCATCACATATTGTTATATCTTTTTTCACCACACATTCTAAATGACTAAATAGTGATTTATTATTAAATAGAGTGAATCTTACAATATCCATTTATACCACCACCTCCTCTGAAATCTTTTTGCCCCACGTCCCCGGAAATAATAATGCGAGCATAGAAATTCCACAATTGAAATATTGCCCCCAAATATGTTATTGGAAGCGGGTGCATATTGTTCAAGCATTCCTCCGAGAATAAACCGAGGAATATCTTTGAAAACGATGAACCTGACTCTGCACATGCACTGAACTCTTTGAGTCGATTAAACCTCTACCCCTACACATTCCCACCCCCACAGCGCCCACACCACCAAATTCATAAA
This sequence comes from Psyttalia concolor, assembly GCA_030522845.1. NCBI lineage: Eukaryota > Metazoa > Arthropoda > Insecta > Hymenoptera > Braconidae > Psyttalia > Psyttalia concolor. The sequence continues at coordinate 14,866 of JAPYZM010000056.1, read as the reverse complement.
TAATTCACTCTTCCCGACCTTTCCTCCCTCCCAAGCTTCCAAAGTATCATTACTATCCCTCACAGCCAACATTAATTCTATTGCCAGCGAATTACCACAACGCGATATAATTAATGATGATTTATTAATATTCCTGGTTATGTACGCTTATAACTGTGCCCGCGCACATTTTACTGAAAATAATTACCCCGATTAATTCACTCGAAATATTATCACAATTTTTGTACCTCCAGAATCTGGGAAATATTATTGAAAATGGGGTAATTTAAATGATGAAATAAAAACATCAGAGCAAAAATTAACTGAATAGGAACATCATTGATTACACGCTCGGAAGGTACATTCGCTCGTCACTAGCGCCTCAGAAGAACTGACTAAAGTGACAAAGGGATTCAACAGCCTGGGCCTCTAGTGACATCGCCTTGATACGTCTTATTCATTCAATTCTCTTTAGAGTAAAAGATAAAGTGGACATCATTGTTCGTACTTCTCAGAATTTTCATCCATAAAAATGTACGTCATACCTGTGCATAAACATACAGCGAAAGATACAAAATTGGTTTTTACCTTATGTTATTTCAACCATAAAATTCAACAAACACATACAGACATCCATTCTCTGTAGTGACGGATTTCTCATTACTATTCATGAATCGATACTCCGGTATTTAATGAAATCGCCGTTTACGCGCGTTCTCCGCGTGCATTCGCACCGGGAGGCATGTTACCAGATGGCAATGGGCAATAGGCATTGTGCAGAATTGAGGGATGATCAGTGGGTGGTACGTCGATCATTGGACGGGTGGTGGCACCGCAATTTATCTCCATTGGATTCATCCATTTTCCCCGTTTCTTTTTCCAACCCCGCTCGTCATGACTCTTTGTACAATTTTTTTCATTTTCATTTTCTTGATTTCCCCAATTCCCCCCAGTCTCGCCATTACCACTAAATACCAAACAGTAATATCGAACGTCATCACTTTTTCATTCCCTAATCACCTCGACCAAGACCTCCTCAATAGAATCCAATTTACCACCGATGCGTTCGACGTCAATCCAATTAGGGGTAAAAAATCAAGCGAGCGGTAGAGTAAATTTGAATTGTCAATGAGTACACTTATGTATTTATGGAAGAAAACAACAATAAATTGTCACTCTACGATCGATACTCTCGATCCTTTGTGGTGGTCTCCACCCTCGCCAACTCTATTATCGATGAAAAAGAGGCACAAAGAACAAAGGATCGGCTTGAAAAGCGCGGGATATTCATAAAGTTAATCCATTTGTTCGGAAAACAAATGGGAATTCGCGAGTTTGCCATAACCAAAACGACTGACAGTTTTTTTTTATTCCCATTGGCGCTTAAAAAACAGGATATCCGGAAGTGTGGCATATTCATTTTACCCTCCTCAAACCTCACTATTTCTCCTACCTCCAGAGGGAAGCTCCACCACCCATTTTCGAACCCCCGCCATATCCCGCCAACTCCCCCCTGCACCCCCGTGCACACTCTTTCACACTGTTTGCCAACTCGGACGATGGGGCTTCCTTCGCTTTCCGCGATTCTTTTTTATTTTATCTTCTATTGTGCATATTCAGGTGCACTTGGGCTTCACTGCCTTGGCAATACTGTTACCAATTACATTACTCGTGGAGGAACAGTATTCTTTTCAATATTTATTTTTTACCCCCTTTTTGGTCTCTTTTCTACATCAATTCGTGGAGATAGGGGAGGAGTCCATGGTCTCATACATTCCCCAATAGACGCTGATTGCTGATTGCTCTCTAATTTATTGAGCCACACAACGAGAGATGCTCAACTTATGCATATTGAATATTTAACGCCTCCATCGCACCAACCACTTGATATTAAAGTTAAAAAATAAGTTGGCTCGGGTTTAATCATGCATTAACCGTACCATCAAAATGGAAATTTCATTGCAGAAAACAAGAGATAACTGCTATTTTATGCAATTAATAATTCCGTTAATCTGAGTGCTCGTAAATGGAATGAAATGTCTCGGGAAAAGAAAAAATAACCGCGAAAATCGGCGGGTAAAGACGATGATTTCTAAATTAAATAATTAACATAAATCACTTTCAACATTCAAAACAACGAACACTAAAATGAAACGTAAAAATTGGATGATTAAGAAAAATAATGGTTGAATAAAAAAACAAAAAAAAAATATTGAAACAGAATGAACTGACTGAACTGAGGGGGAAACGATGGCATTGATAAATTCGGATAAATGAGTGTATCGTGCACCAGACTCACCCACCAGTGAATAACCGTCGCGCACCTGATGCAAACTGAGATGTGTAACTGGCACAACGCGACTGCCTTCAACCCCTTTTATAACCGGGGCCACAACCCTGCGCGCGAGCCACACAGTCTCGGTCTTCCACGAGTGGATAGGTATAGACCCGGATATAACACGGGCCAGGGGAGTAGGGGCTACCGTTCGCTTTTCCTCCACCGGTTTTGTTTCAAGAACTCAGGGATACCAACGCCGGTTGTCTGACTAAAGCCATTGACTTTCACTGCAAGTGGTTACAGACACGGGTTTGTTCAGACAGCGTTAACACGACCCAAATATCAATCGTCGTGTCACTCTTCAGGGGAACTTCGCCAAATTCTTGCTAATTCACACCCATCCCTAGAAGGAGGAGGGGGAGGGGGGGGGGAAGAGGAGTTTACCACTGCTGTTGGGCCAACTGCACCGGTGTAATGCGTTCAAGTCACCCGCACTCAACTTGTCGCCTTAGTAACCCCTTCACCTCGCATCTGGGTCAATATTCTTTCCCGATGAACTCACCAAGTTGTCCTCCACGAGTATTCTCTGCATATAGCGTAAACGGAAGCACCGAATTGTGACATAGTGAGTACTGGTGAATTTAACTCGTTTCGTTTCACTTCGTTGTATCAGGATTGGTATTAATTATTCAAAAACGAGGTTGAAGATATTGAAAGATGTGATAAATTACGAATTGGAGTTTGATCATTTCTCGTTGAAACGGGTAAATCAATAAAATAAGAAACTAATTTGTAGATTAATGAAATGGTTATATTGTATGAATTGTATTGGTAGGCGTCAATCACGTTAAAATGATTAATTCTAAGATGAACTAACTCAATTGTCCCCAAAAATTTGCAGCACATAATATGTACGGAAGTGTCGAGCTGTGAGGCAGAAGGAATAACAGAGAATTCAACTCATCGCGTTTCGCTGCTTTGGGTCTATTGTGGATACGACCGGGGATTAGTATTAATTACTAGTTCGTGAATATTGCGAGATGTTACAGCTTGACAATTGAAGTTGGATCGTCTTCCGGTTAAATTTATAAATCAATACAATAATTGGATAATATGGAATTGTTGGGAATCTCGTTAAACTTCAATTGTTCCCCGATGAACTCACCAAATTCTCCCCAAGAATATTCTTCGAACATAATATATACCGAAGCTTCGAATTGTAAGACAGGAGGAATAACGCCCCATTGTGCTTCACTTCAGTGGGTCTATTTTGAATAAAAGATAGGATTGATATTAATTATTAGTTTGAGAATATTGATAGCCGTTAGAGTTTTGAGACGCCCCATATTGAAGCCTGATCATCTTTCATTGAAATTGGTAAATCAATACAATATATGGATTATATGGAATTGACGTTAATCTCGTTAAAATTCAATTGTTCCCCGATGAAGTTACCCAGTCATCCCCAAGAATATTCTTCGTGCATAATATGCACAGAAGTTCCACATTGTAAGCAAGAAGAATAAGAGTGAGTTCAGTTCATTGCGCCTGCCTTCTTCGGAAACATTTTGGATAAAAATAGGAGGTTTTAAGGAAGTATCATTACTCTAGTAGTATTGAAGAAGTTGCACCTAGAAAATCGATTCTTAACAATTCTAATTCAATTTTTCATACACTGGTTTTTATTTATCGTGTATTTTCATTTCACGCCCAATTTTCTAGAAAATTCGAGTGAAATTTGTATTTATTTTTAATCTAAGGAATTTTAACCCCATGTTGGTATAATTACGAGTACTCGCGCTATTACGTTAAGCATGACTCTAAGCTATACTCAAATACTAATTTTAAAATAAACTAAAATAACTAAAATAAAATTTATTATTTCGTAATAATCACAAATTAATTATGTAAAAAAAATAATAGATAAGTCAAATCCCCCCCCCCCCCCTCGGCCGCCCCACCACTCCCTACGAACTCCCCCAGATATCTTCCAAGATATCCCGCGAACAACTCATAATGAAACTCTGAATCTCGAGACAGGACAAATAAAACGAAATTGGTCTCATCTCCTTTTCCCCCGTCATCGCCAATTTGGATAAAAACGACATTTTCCGAGTTATTTAATTTGTTTGGTCACGGAAAAGCCGAGAAGATCGGGAATTATCCGCTTGGCAGAGTGTATATTGCCTCCCCTCGAATCGCCGCGTTTGTTATCGTCGGGAATTTTTCGACTTATTCCCGCCGATAGAGGCTACCACTGGTTTATCCTTTTTTTCCCCTGTTCTATTTTTCCAGACTTTTTACACATACCCACGGCACCTGGGAATTCACCTCGTACAATTCAAATATTTTCACGTGGACTATTATTTATTCTCCAGCAAATAAAAATAGAATATTGTACTGGGTATTCAGTTGGAATGTCGGAGGTACTTTTGTTGTATTTTAATTTTTTTATCCTGGAATGGATTCTACTTTTTTTTTATTGTTATTATTGTTTCGGGTAAAAGTTGGGCTGTAAACAGGAGAGATGAAAAAATTGAAATGGGATTTTTGAGCTGTCAAAGGGTCCATCGATTGCAATGCATCGAGTAATCAATTGACCAAATATTTCTTTTCACGTTAACGAGACGTAAATATTTGAACTAATAGAATTGTCAATGAACAAGCATTAATTAAATTAAAAATCTCCGGAAAAAAAAGATTTCTGTACAATGCTTAATGTCAATGTTGCCTGCAGCTTTTTTGTGTACCAATTGCGCGTCCCATCTCTCCAAATTGTATCGCGACAATTGTTTGGAAATATCGCTTCAAGGAACTTCTGCTTGGCAATTGTTAGGACGGAAAAAGGAGCAGTCTGAGTTGAATCAAATAAATGCAATATGTAAACGGGTCTACAAATTGAACAGATTAATTCATGAGGTAAGTAAAGCTGTGGACGTAGTCCATTCCATCCAATTAACCAGATGCAGAAACTGTCAGGTCTCGACGATTTCACGAAGTCAATACCCTTTCGGGTTTGTTTTGTGTAATTCGACATTCGGGAAACGAGAGTTAAAAATACTCCTCCAATTATAAGTAATCTGCGATTGTTTCTCTATTGAATTAGCTGAAGATTGGAGAGACTTGAATCATTCGTTGGTCTATAAAATATTTTCATGGACATGACAAGGGAGAAATGGGAGGGATAAGTCAAATCTAATCAAATGAATTGAGGGATTTCACTGGGATTCAGCTATTAAATCAATGAAAAGTGAGTCCCTGTATCCATGCAGCCGAAAATTTCGGGGGAAACTGAATTTTATGCCAGCCGAACAACCGCAGGGATGAAGAGACTTCAAAACGATTGACAATGAGTTGACAAACCTCAATCCTTTATATATCAAACCCCAACATGGAATTTTCCACTCAGAGAGAAAAATCAATTTCAGTAACATTTAATTTGATTTTTAAATAATTTAGAGCCACCTATATTATTATTCTATTGAACACCCATAATTTCTACAGATTTGTCGTAAAAAAACCTGGAAATTATATGAAAATGAGTGAATTTGTAATTTTCGTTCATATTTTTTGGAGCAACGTATTCTATCCCCATCTCATTCTGCATTAATTTTCCTAGTGAAAATACATAACACATAGAGATAAAATTAAATATTATATTAATACCCCAGGTGAATGTTCAATTAAGAGCTTTCATTAAGTTCCACTCCACCGAAATCAGACCAACAAAGCAGAGGAATGCAATCAAATTAAACTAATTGATTGAATTCACTGGCGGTAATTTGGCTAATCAAGCGAAAATGTGAACGTCTCTTGATTTATGGGAAAATTTCCTGCGAAATGAGACCGCTGAATTTCATTCAACTGAAATAGAACCGGAGCTATGAAGGGATATCAAAGCGAATACTAATGAGAGGATAAACTCCATTAATTGGTGTATTGAATGTACTAAATAGAGCTATCCCTAAAATGTTTGTGGTTTCCCTGGAAACCTGTATCATAAACTTTTATTCCAGGAAAGGAAGATTGCATGGGATGAAATGAATTGGTGAATTGCGTTCATCTATTTCCTGGTAAATCCTAGGCAATTTTATCATTTTTATAAGTTATGGTTTCACGTTATCAACTTTTTACCAACTTTCATTAGCTTACGGTGAAATAAATAAGTATTGAGCCTCTTTCTGTCGCAATGAGAGTCCAAACCTCAATGAATTCAAACCTCCCTTCACGGAGTATATAATTTTTTATTTAATTATGTATGTACGTGTGTATGTGTTTCATTGATCTCCTTTTATGAGCTATTTTTTAATCATTAATTCAAGGTATTTTTAAATAAATTCAAGCACATGGTGAGCTTCACAAGAGCTCAATGTTTGACGCTAATATGAACCCCGGAAAATTATATAAAAATCATTCAAAAAAATCGTATATCTTTAACTTGACCTCGTAACTAGAGTGGAACTGAAAATTTATTGCTTTTAATAATTATGGCAAGGTAGCTAGGTAAAATGAATTTAAACCATTTTCGCACACTATACAATTTGATAACTACTCATGTGCTATACGAGATTACCCAATCAGCTGCGCCCTTCATGAGGCATATAATTTGCAAAACATTATGAATTTAAGGCACTTCAAAATAATTTCAAGAGCGCATGGGAAGGCCTTTTATATTAGAGTTCACAAGTGTTTAAAATTACTCAGGGTTCACGACGGGGACGTACACTGAAAGAAGCTAATTGTGAAAACAAGTGTTCACTGTAATGGCACACCAGAAATTTTTTAAAGTGTCATCTTCAGTAGAAAATTAATTGTCCTTAAAATAATTAACTTCGCATTGGATTGCGGTGGTAATAAATGTCTAAAATAAGCAACTGTATACGGAAAACTATATATGAAAATATATTTCCCCATCCCGAATAAGGAACGGTCGTTGGAATGCTCTAACGCAAGATAATACAACAGTCATAATAAGCCTCCGGAATGAATGAAACCTCGCAATTTACCATAAAATTAGCATTGTTTATCATTTCCACTAGAGCTTCCCTTCCCCCCAATTATTTCTGCACTAAATTACATAAAAATCTAACTCTTCGTAGATCAGCGAGGTCCCCGCAGAAGCCAGTCCTTTCCACTGGTTGGATCAATAATCTCTAATCCATAACCCGCCACTCAACTCAAATAAAGTTATCAGTATTCTAGCGTATATTCCCAACATCGATAAATCCATAGGGAGACGTGGGACCACATGAAACGTCTTTAATTGACCATACCTCGGGACCGACAGAGCGAAATTGACTAATTTTCAGTTCCCATTAAAGCTCGAGTCTTCAGTTTCATGCGATTAGGAAAAAAATATAACTTTTACCCCACTTCTCCTATGAGCTTATCGATGTTGGAAATGTGCAGAAATGTGCAGAAATGTGTAGACTAGTGCTACTCAAATAAAATCGTTCAAGTTCTCGAAACTGCTCTTCAGCAAATGGTCAGGTGTATTCCATCTAGTGGTAACTCGAGAATGCTGAGGGTAGTGGACTCCCCATTGGTAATGAAGAGACCGAACCCTACGAATGTTTCATATATTCTCGTATGAGCGAGCTTTCACTGCTTTACCAACTGCCAAGCCAAAGTCTCACCCCTTCCAACCCCCACGAAATTCTCCCATTATCGCCCTTGCTAATGAAGCAATTACAATGGCATTCACGTCCCGCCATCCAGAATATTGGACAGCCTATCGCTGCTAATTCAGTTATCGCTCGATGTATTGCACCGAGTAATTCCATTCACGTCCCATCATTTCAAATATATAATCACATTTTTATCTACCATAATTCACCAGTGTTTAGCAAAAAAAAATCCTCCGTTCGGATTTTTCCCCTAGCAATTATTCCGTGAAAAAGCTACATTTAATCACGCAGACAGTTTTTTTCCTACTGAAGGGCAAAAATGTCGAGACAGTTTTCAGTTGATTTTATCAGGCGTTCACAAATCACATGCGCAATCTCGTTCATCTAGAGAATACATTATCGTCGAAATGTTCGCTTTTTTCTTTCATTGTTTTTTCTTTTTCCTTGACTTTTTGTTCCGCGCCCCGCTCGTAAATGTAATCAGTGGATGTCGTGATCGAGGAGTGCAGGGAGAACGAAATGGAAAGCCCCATTGCCGAACGAAGTAGTCGCGATTTTTCAAGAGTCGTTTGGGTTGACGTGCGGGACAAAGGAGCGTTCAGGCGCTGGTTACGTACTTGGAGAAAAATGCTTTGTGAACTTCAACTACAGTGTTAAGAGTTTCTTGGAAAATGAGTAATAGTGGCACTTGCCCTTCAATGTTAAGAATATCGCCAATCAAGGAATAGAATGGAATAAATTGAGTAATCTTTCAATGACCTCTTAATTTTTCACGTACCATTGTGCAAATAAAATCTCTCCATCTGATTTTTCAGTGAATTGAAAGTTTACTAAAACGCATTGGATACCTCATAATTCAATGAATTCTTCACTGTAAAAACACAGCGAAATATCATGTCAATGAGAGGCTGTTAAAAATTGCCAATTTTTATTAAACATTCGTAATAATCTTTTTTATTGGAAGGAATTGAGATTTTTGCTTGATATTCCCCAGAAAATCGATTATTTACCGAACAACTTTTCCGTACTGCTCTTCACCTTTCTCCGTACGGCTATTGGTACTGGTTCTTCACTGAACTCGCAAAAATTAAAATCACCACGGAAAAAATATCCTTTACGACTAGTGCCCTGCGTTTTTTTCCCAGGCGAGCAAAAGCCGCCATAACACTCGTCTAAAATCTACTATTCGTTGATGAACAAATTAATATCTGAATAATTGATAATCGACCAATTGTAAAATTTTCAACAACTGGTTGGTAATTCCCTTCCCCATCGACTAGTTTGCAAAATTCACCAAATATTTTATCCCGCGTACCTGCCACTCTAAATGTTTAACCTCAGGGATCAATAGCGAGAATTCCCCGTCAGTCAGAGGTAAAAGCGTGCGAACCTTGGGACTTCCGAAGTTTAAGTATCATTGTTGGGGTGTAAGGTGGCATAATAGTATATTTCGTAACAAGTGAAAAAAACATGGTTTCTGATGAGTGGGAACTTTATATCACGAGCCGAAGGCAAGTGATATAATTCCACGAGATTTTTTTTCACTTGTTACAAAATATACCATTTTCTCACCACGGAAAGCAAAATAAAGGAGCCTTACTCACGTGCTTACCCTCGGCTCCCCTTCGGCTCGGGCGGCGAGTCTACACGTGAGCATTACCATCCTTTATTTTACCTCCCTAGGTGAGGAATATACTATTGTCATGCACTTGCAGGAATCCCCGAGATTTGCGTTTCGAAGATGGTAAGACTAAACTTTCTGGTCGGAGAAAATAGTGGACACACTTCACGTTTATTTCATACAAAAATAAAGGGCGGCATATTAAAATAATAAGAACCGATTAAAGTATCTAAGCTGAACAATTTAGTATCACGTGATTCTTATCGACCATGAAAGTATTCAGGCCACGACTGCATCATTTCTTAATGATATTATACGAATCGAAGGTAGAGGAGTAAACAATTCAAATCACCTTCAGTGTTAATGTTTACGCCGTCAAGCTCATGTGAGACTGAAGTGCGAGGATCACTGAGTTAAAGGCCACACTCCAGCTATTGGAGTCGTTCTTTACACGTGACTTTTTGTAGGAATGAAGTGAGGACGAAGCAAGCAGTTAATACGAAGGAGAATTACCGATCACCTTTGACTTTTCCCGATTCTTGATATCACTCTACACCGGCCGATTTCTTTCGGTACGCGTGCTGAGAGAACAAAATACATTCGACGAAGAAGATTTCCTTCATACTAGAAAATATTTTCATATCAATTTAAAGAGTTTAACGGATCGTGAGAATCTATAACGTCCTGAATTGACGACTCACCACATTCAATTGAGAAATTCTTGTTGTGATTGCTCAATTAACACTTTCATTACGAATCGAAGAGTATCAACAATTGAGCTCAAAAAATGTGCTCTTCGGGTAATGCATTACGTAATAGAAGTCCGAATGAAAATAAATGACTAGATATGACGCCACTACATGGAATAATGTGAAGGACATTGAAAGGAAATTGAAAAAATTTAAAAATTCTCTTGCAACGAAAAAATCACGTTCTGTTGAAATATATTCTTCTCTCACACTGAGGATTACATTATGTATCAGAAAATTTCATTATTTTAAGAACAGATAAGAGAATATTTTTTTGTATGAAGTGAGGGAGTTTGCCAAAAGCAATTTTTTCTTTCAGTGACGGTATGAGAGGAGACTTAGATCTCGGACAGGAAGCTTTTCTTGATTGGAGTATGGAAATTATTACGGAATGAAGAGGGCACGTGTTTATACCCGCCTCTGGGAAAACTGGGACATGAACTATCGTGAGTCAATCATGATATTAGCCAGTCGATTACCCGAGAAGGCGCGTGTTGCGTGACGTGAAAGAGTTACCGTCATGTGTACATGGGTGTCGGATATTCGCAATGATCCCACGCCGTGTGCCACAAGTCTCTCACAGTAATATATGGCGAATTATGAATCCTCAGGGGTTAATACTTCGATAGTTTTACTTCTCCGAGGGGATTCGATTGTTTAAAAATAAAATATTATCCATTTGAGACATTAGAGCTATTGAAAATCTGTGATAACCTTCAAAATTGTTAGAAGTGCAAAAAATTCCGATAAATATTGTCTCAACTTGTATCTCAAATTAATATACAGGGTAGCTTGACACTAATTATGGATATTTCAACCTCTAAAAGATCGTTGTAACAGCATTAATTCTGTTGATTCAGTCCCTGCGAATTTGAGAAAAATCCATAACCACTCGAACTTTTTTCATTAAAATTTCAAATAACAATTCCCCGAAATGATCATTTTCACTAAAAACTTGGTCCAAACTCTCGCCAATTAGTATTCCAGACGTTTACACCCTAAAAACAAGAAATATTCACCCGTAAATGTCGATAGACCTTCTTATCCGTGCAAAAAATACAACCGTATCTTTAGTATCATCTAAATTTCCGGTTGCAATAGTAAAACAAAAACTTTGGCGAAGGGAAAAATTTCAGCTGTACAATAAGTGACCTACTTTAGAAAGGTCTTGAAATGTTACGTTTTTCGATAAATAATTCATTTGGCTTTGAAAACAATCCTGACCGTTCAATTCGCACTTTGCCAAACTTCAGTCATTTTCTTTTTTACATTTGGTCCTTCATCATCTCTCTCAAATTCCAGAAAACTCTCTCCATAATTATGACATTACCCACAAACGTAAATGCAATATTTGAGAATGATTTACATTTAAACCGATTTTACGGACAATATACCTGGCAAGAGGCTCTCCTCAAATAACTTGTACCAGAAAGCGTGCATTCGATTGCACACAACAGCGGAAATGCCAAGCGAGGCGCCAATATGGGAAAATCGATGGTTGGCGTCCAATGACCTCCCTATAGCAAGCCACCAGGACGGAATGCTAGACTAGTCTGTGGTCATCGAGCTTGTCGGCTACAGCCTGAACATTCCCGCAATTGTTCCTTGGATTTCATTTTTTTTCAACTCTCCTTTCGTCCATTCTCCGGCTCGTCCTCCCTCAAGCTAGGAAATGTGTGTTCATGGGATGTCATTGCCGTTGAAAACTTCAGGGACAATTGTCCCTCTATCGCTAACTTTAAAATAAATCCCCTCATGGAGATGACAATACGATTCTGTTATTCATGTTCGCTGGTTTTTTGCTGCACCGAGAGAATATTAAATTCAAAATAAGTACGTGAATGTAGCGCTATACACTGATGAAAAAAAAATTATTTTGCCAAGTAAATTTATTCATCAAGCAGAATTTTTTTTTTTCATCAGTGTTTACCCTTCTCTAGTTTATGTGAAATCTCTTTACAATTTTACTTAGTTATCGTTTACATCCACAGAAAATGAATAGATTGGAACGAACCCATTCAGCCAATCAACTATTCTCTAGACAAGAATTTTTAAATTAATTTTGTGTGTCAATTTCTGTTATTTGGTTGTCCAAACTCTAGACAACAAAACAAATAATAATATAGTATAATATATAAAACACAATAATATAATAATAATAATAATAATAGTATAATAATAAAATAAAAATTAAAAGAATACAAATATTCTTTAGAGTCTAAAGAATATTTGATAGGCAGAATAATATTGTCTTCTCAAGTTATATTTCTGTGTGCATAAATATGATTTTTATTATGATTTTCGCTACGAAAGGATTTTCTGGCTCATTTAATTACGTCATAAAGTCATATTCATCAAAAAATACTTTTGCCACCTGACGACATTCTCCAGAGAAGTGCACCAAAAAATTAAGAAAATTTTTTTAACAGTGTATTTATATATTTCCCTTGGGCTCCAGAATTTTGCGATGCCCCACACATCTTTGAACTATTCATATGTAGAGTGAATGAGTTACTAATGGAGAATATAAACATATCTATATCGGTATGTCACTCCCAATGAGTCAACGTGGTATTGCGGCACGCAATCGCCTGTACTCTATTTTCCCTATCCATTGTATTGCCCTTCAGTCAAATAATAAAAATGTATAATCACTATTACGAAGAATCTATGACGAATGAAAACAATTTTTTTTATTAGCGCGCAAGAATGAAAACAAATGTAGGAATTTGATATCCTTCGAAATAAGTGAAATCAATTGATGGCAATTGCTCTCCCAGTCAGTCTAATTCTTGGATTAAGTTCATTGTTCAGGGGATGAAATTACCGTCAATATGTCATCGATTTATCTTCTAATTTGAGCCAAGACATATGATTAATGTGAGTGAAACATTTTGCCGAAGCGTCACATAGATGAATGTTAATGTGCAACTCAATACATAATTTTGTATGCTAAGGAAAATAGTGCACCACTTGGTTATCGCCATTCAAGAGAGATCTATTCATTTGGTTACCTAGTTCCAGCCAATTGGCCTTCGCGGCTGCACTTGCATCCACACTTTACGACACTATGTGCCCGGAGTTGACAAAGATAGGAACGATGATTAGTCAAACCTCGGATGATAGAGTGAAAGAGAGGTGGTGAAAAAGGTGAAAATTTCTATTAATTTATTTTCGCAATCGCAATCTAAAAGCATTTTCCTCATTCATGCGGTGTTACAAATCTATGGATTAAATTTACGTTAGATTTTTTAGAGATTATTATGAGAGACGACTATAGTCACATTTCAAAGCAATATCGTCGTTAAGAACTGACTATAATTAATGAAAAACCGATGGGTAATCTTCCGAAAATTATCACCAAAAATATCATGTAATTTCAATTATCTTTTCGTCCGTGTCACACTCGCACGCAAAGGGGCGTAATTAGTGTTACCCTGAGAGGAATGTTCATATCTCGATGAAGAGTAAAGGCGTGCGACGAAAATTCGCGGATAAATATGTTCCGAGGCCCTAATTAAAACAATCCATTATTAATTATGTTGGGCTCATGAATTGCAGAACCATATACTATTCTGTGAGAGTTTCAAGTTAAGTTAATCTATTTTTAGAACTTGTTTTTGGAAAAGGTCGTGGGTAATTGTAAAGTGTATCTTGCAATTGCTTCAATTTATATGCATTTCAAGGATAAGCGCAGATCAATAACAAGTTCCACCAAACCTATAATTTTTTTTTGATTCACTTGTTTGTCATTCAATTTTTAATTTCACTCGGATATCCTCAGTGTAATTGACAATTAACGTGCAATACTAACGCCTGGGGCTCTTTTCGGTACGCTGTTTCAACGATAATTTACTAACACAATTGAAATTGTAATTTTCTTCTCCCGTAAATATTTCCAAATGACTTTGATTCAAATTGGATATTTGTAACTGTCATTTCAATTGTAGCGCTCACAAATTTTTATCTACGCGAAATAAAAATACATGAAGCATACGCTCGAGTGTATTGTTCGCTCGATAAATATTTAACGTGTAGTTTCTGAGTTTTCTCGTAAATGTCGTGAACAAAGCGTTTGTGGGGAGACTCTAATGAAACGTCAACTCTCTAAAGTTGGTTATTTCCTGAAGTTAACGACAATATTCTAAGAACAATTTATCCAAAAATGGTGGCAAACTTTGTGTCCATCCTCAAATGTTCTCCTTACACTCGTCAATTTCATATCGTGCGTGTGCATTGAAAAAAATCAATCTTTAAATATTTAGGAATGCTCATCACTTAGCTAGAGCATCTAGTATCTAGTACATCCCACATCGTAATTCTCCACATTTTAGTACATCATTGAATAACACGAGCGGGTATGAATGTACTGAAACGACCTCCTCATAAAATCATCTCCAGACATGAGATTTATTATCCGTATGGGGTACAAGACGTACCTTAGCTGTATCACAGTATGGCTCACTACCGCGGGCTCACTTTTGAGAAATCCTATAATAGTATATTTCGACATATTGAGGTGAAATAGTATATTTCGTAACAAGTGAAAAAAAATGGTTTTTGGCGAGTGGGAGGTTTATATCACGAGCCGAAGGCGAGTGATATAATCCCA